>JAHDVE020003970.1:0-79175 GCA_022606495.2 Halesus radiatus
AAATATGTACGACCGTTTGAAAAATGTTGAGATTCGCAATGTAAGGCTGATGTGAGCGTGATGAGTAAGATTAAGAAAGGGACGTTTAGATGGTTTGGGCATGTAGAGCGGATGGACGAAGAAAGGAGTATTAAGATAATATATGACGCTAATATGAATGGAAGAAGACGCCGGGGACGCTCAAGGGAGACATGGCACAATCAAACGAACAAAATACTTGAGTCAGACCATGTCAAGGGAATAACAGAAGAGTATGTATGAGACGATGTATGAATGTGAATAAAGCAAGGAGTGTGTGTCAAGACCGAGTTGTTTGGTGGTCTAAATCCATTTCAATAATTGAACCCAAAGTATTTTCTTTAATCTTGTTCGTCATTTTTTAAAATGAAAATTAAAATATCCGTGAATCTTTCTACAATATCAAATGAATAATTAGATTTTTAGGAATTTGTTTTACTCACCTACTAAGATAATAATGCAAGATAAAAGATAATAATATGATTGCGGTTTGGACCACAATATTATAAATTAATTTATTCTAATAAACACATCGTACGTTTCATCAAAAATATTTACATAAAAACAACATAATTCAAAATTTCTGGTTGGATTCCGATCTTTATTTTTATACGGGTTAGCAGTGAGTAAAATATTTCTATGCACATTTAGAGAAATTTAGATTTATATTATATTTTTGAAGGATTAAGATCTTTGAGGCGGGACAAACCATGCAGGTATGTGAACGTGTTACGAATGAGGAGATCTCTGGTTATTCCAATAAAGTTAATCTAAGAGCTTTTCATTTAGGCTCGTTGGTACTAAGCGGGAAGTGAGTATTTTTTAAAAGATAAACAAAATAACAAATGATCCAAATACAACGTTAATAAATAAAATAAGAAAAATTATCTATCCTCCCCTTCTCGGTATTTTTATGAAACTTAAAAAATAATTCAGGTATTTACAATAGCATTCACATTATTATAAATGAATTTTAAAATCCTATTTCAACTGTAGGTATCTCACATAAAAAAAAGAATATTAATTACCACAATTTATTTCTAAGTAAAACGATTTCTACTGAAGATATTAATGAAATATTAAACTCTATAAAAAAAATTATTAGGTAGGGTAAATAAAATTATATAAACAAGTCAACTCAATGTGATCTAATAACGGTTTTAAAATGGTTTTGAAAGCCGAAACAGTTGTCACAATAATAATGTATTAAAATATTTACAGAACCTTATAATTATCTATTATAATATGTACATTTTCAATATTATTTGTAAATGTCTTTGTAAAAGCCTGTAATGGGCGTAAATAAATAATTAACACAATTAAATTTGATTTACATTAACTAAAAAATATATATATGAAAACCCCTTTTTTGTGACACGAATGTCGTGTAATTTTATTTATATTATAATTTTAAACATCTATTTTTTTTTTAATTTTCCAGGATTATTCGAGTCACCTAGAAATTTCGGACTTGCATCCAGAAGGTAAGCTAATTTAGTTTATTATTATTTGTTTGTATTTTGATAGGTCTTATCCAAACAATCAAAAATAAAAATTGCTAAAACTTACAATTAAAAAACAATGTCATTAATGTAAGCAAAATTTCAAAATTGCAAAAGATGTTTCTATGTTCGTATAAAATCCATTAAACTCCATCAGAAATTCATCAGCTTGAATCCTTTGCTCAAACCCTTTAACTAATCCATCAAAAGGACCAACAATGGTGTTCCTTCATACCTTTGTACAAACACTATGGGGTGCTCAATGAATAGGGTGATTAATACCCTTATTCATTATAACGTCTGTTTTAACCACACAAAAGTAAACCTCGTTGCTCGTCCTTCGCGGAGATTGTATTATCCTGTGCAATTCTAAAGCGGTATTTATATTCTATCCGATTAATTTACGAAGAAGCCTGATTAAAATTCAATTAGTTCAGTAAATCTTTGTTTAAATAGCAAAGTGCATATTTTCGGGGAGAAATTTGGTGTAGAAGAAAAAAATTGGACAAATGATCTGGAAACATTCAGCTTACGATGATAGTGATGACTAATGACGAACTATTTTCCAATTTTGTTCAAAATCTATATATACGAGTATATATCTAAATCAATTTTCTCAAAAATTACTGGACCAGTTTCGCTGAAAATAGCACAGTTTGTTCTTATTAGTGCCGGGAAGGTTTAGAGAGTAGTTTGAATGTAATCCAATATGTAAAACTGTTCCTATAACGTTTTAAAATTAGTATGAAAAACATTGAACCCGCCATGTTTTATTTAGGTTACCCCATAGATATAACACTCTGGTTAGCCACAGATTGCTTTTACAAAAGAAGAAGGTTTTTTTGGGTAGAATATTTTCAAAATGGATAACACGAGTAGGTACCTACTTTATTATTTAGATATATTTTGAAAAAATAAACGTTTGTATAAAATATGCAAATGAATGTTTCTTTATTTGAAGATAGTTACTTTCGCTGTCAAATCAATTATTGTACCCGAACAAGGCCGGGTACATATCAGCTAGTATCTTATATTATTTTAAAATCCAATTTTACATAAAATGAGTTAAAATTCAACCTTATGAATTCTATCGATGTTTTTAACACTATATACCTATATTTATATATAATAATTTAGACTACTGTTTTTAATGTCATATTAGACCGCACGAGTATTTTATTATTCACAATGACAAAAATCGAGTTAAATAACTAATTGTCGTTTGCAAGTTCTACCACTTATTTTATTTATTTATTTATTAGTACTTCGTCACATCACATCTTCTTGTCCTACTCGGGTCGTGTACATATTGCATCGACAAGGCGCCTCCAGGCGTCCCTGTCCTGCGCTACATCAACGGCATCCGTCCATAGTAGGTCCAGCCTCTCCTCGCAAAGTCTCTGGAGTTGCTTCTCCCACTTGTGTCTGGGTCTTACTTCTGGAATAGCACACAACAATTCGACCTTCTAGCATTCTTAATACGTGCCCGAAGAAGTGAGGAGTAGTAGTCGTTCGATGTTTACGAGTAGCTCCTCCCGGATCATCGAACTTCTTATTAGATTTCATTTTGTGACTCCTGCAACTCAAAAATCTCATTTCGGCAGCTTTGACCCTGGAACGTGTTCGCTCGTTCAACTTCCAAATCTGGTGACCGTAAGTAAGCGTAGGGCGATACAATGGTTTGTACTTATTAATATTTATTACTACTTATTCCATCGCAATGTTTCAATATGTCCAAGAATAATCACCAATATCACGAAAGTTTGTACTAAATCCTTTAACAAACTTTGAAGCTCTTGGTCTACCACTGATATTTGTTATATAACGAATACTACCTACTTGTTGTAGACGTAATCCGTTGTGCTTTATTTTGTGTCAATGTCTGTATAATGGCGTATAGTCTTGTGCCACATGCATGTGCAAAAGCAATGAAATATGTGAATCGCGTGGTTATTGGCAATTCTTCCCTATCTCGACTGATGTGGGGGTCCTATGTTTTCCTAGTACATAAAACATTCGTCTCTCATACAAATATACGTATATTTGATAAATAAATAACAAAGTGTGTAAACTCAGTTCAGTAGTCTTGGAGGTGCCTCGGGGTTTGGGTTATAGTATGATCCTTGAAGCAGACTTAGAAATTTAACGTCATTTAGTCATCATGAATCTACGAGTACTTTCGAATCGTGGATATCGTATCTGTTTGCAACGCAAAGGGATTAAATAAGTCTCAACACACTTGTTTCATGATCAGATCAAAGGATTTTTGCATTATGTGTAAAAGGGAGACATCCTTATATATAACAGCATAAATTACACTTCTATCGTTGTCTTCTTCTAATATATTGTTTCGTCTCTCTTTTGTAATATATTTATTTCATTCTAATGTATTTTGTATCCATATATAACCGATAACTCTGTATCAGAATTTAGTTATTATATTTACCCTGATGAAGCTAAGCGAAACCGGTTAGTGAAAATAAAATATATTCGTTGTTTATAACAACGTGTTTCATTTACTTTTTACATATATTACTTATTTTATTCTTTATGGTTTACTACGAATATAATATAAAATAATGTACTGTAAAGCTCATCCTTGTTTTGATATTTGGCATTCTAACCTCAAAACCATCTCAAAACCGATCGGCCACAGATTTGGAGCGTTTTGGTGGGCTTTGAAAATATGAAAATTATTTTAACTGTGAAAACTAATTTTAGAAGAAAAATATTTTTATGTTTAAGTTAGAGTTAATTAGTAATTTAAAAAAAAATATATATATATATATACTGGAATTCCTTATTGCTGTGATCCACAATGTTAAAATTGATTGACTGTTTAATTATATACGATTCGAGAAGCGTCTAATATTTTTACAACAAGTGTTACCATAAAACAAGCAGAGTGTATTAACATTCACGGTGGGTGTGTGTGTTGCACAATTCAGTTACAGAGTTTTCTAATGTTTTACACGTACAACGGGCGACCGGTAAGTGTTCGCCACTGAGCTCATTATGTTCCTTACCGTTACCGCTGCCTGGTGGCATAGTCCTAGATAGATCAAGCGACAGATAGACACAGCCACGATGATTGCTATTTACTGTATTGTCGATACGGAGATGGTCTGCGAAGCACACGGGTCATAGTCCTATTGTTCTGTCTCTCATACTTCACCTTAGTCCCTTGACATTAGCCTGGTCCTTTTGATGGAATTCACTAAGGATGTCATCGGGTGTTTGGAAATTTCTCCTTGTTTTGCATAGCTCCTCGTAAGCATTCGGGTTCTGGATTCTGAAATGAGAATATAGTTAGTTCCTACCGTGATGCTATTTATCCACGGTATCACTGACGTCAGAATTAATAGATTTGCCCTAAGTTCCATTTGAACGGTTGGAGGCAAATGTCACGTTGCATCATTTTTAGCTCTAGCCTAGTTCACTGCCGTTCACGTTTGTTTCGCATGATTTTGACTGAGGTAAGCAAATTACAAAACATTTATAAAAAGGGTCAAACTAAATATACTCAATCAGGTATATTGTTTATCCTGATGAGGGGAGCTTTGCTTCTGAAACATGTTGATATTTACGTAGTAAAAACATTCAGGTATATTGTTTATCCTGATGAGGGGAGGTTTTCTCCTGAAACATGTAGATATTTAAATGTTAAAAACAGTGGTTTAAACAAAGTTATTGTTATTAATCTATTATTTAATTCTTTGTAGAGATTTATTTGCAAATTCACGGTTCTTCATTAAAATTGAGACGAGTATTATACGTGTGGTCTAGCCTCAGATCATGAAATATAAATATTATATTATATTATATGATCCGAGGCTCTATACTATTTATATAATATTTATGGGGTTATTAATATGTTCAAATATAATTTTGTACCACGGAGTTGCTTTTACTATATTTTAAAACATTCATGTTTTTTAAATAGGGTCTCATTACTAAATTATAATTATTTATTTAACAAACAAAAATCACAAATCTTAAATAAGTGAAAACAAAACGGTTTCAGCTCCGAGTAATAATGCGTAAAATTACTCTACAAGAGACAAAAATAATACAATATTGTTTTATTTATCAATTGTACTTAAAATAACGTGTAAAATGCAGAAACATGGCAGAAGCGATTCATTTAAAAGTTCGATTACTTCAACGTTTCGATTATGTCCATCGCTAGTGCAACAACATACGATGGTAATAATTCGCAGAGAAGTAGGCACTCGCTCAGTAATCGTATCACGTCTCTGCTCACTATTCGCAGTAGTACCTACTTGTTACTTTGATAATAATATATCAATAGTACTTACCCATTTCTCCTACTAGTCTAGACTCCTGCAGAGATGGCTTACTTCAGGGTTGTCATCTAACACAAAAGATATATGTATCAATAAAAAAACTCCAGTCAAAAATATTACGACTTAAAAATATATATATATTCATGTAGATTAGCAAACGCCGATTCAGAATATACGAGTTTTATTATTTATTTACGTAGAATTTATAATACGTAATTTAAAAACAAATAAAAAGTCATCCCATCAAAACACCCCGTTATGTTGGTACAATTACATTCGGAACATCTGACGTTACGGGTCTCGGCCGCGCATATTCTTGTTTTGGAATTGTATGGAAATTTAATAATAATGTTAATGTATGATAATATTTTTATTCTTCTGAAATTATTAAGTTTCTAAAAAGGTACATAATGTTATTACTTATGTTTAGTTATGGTTTACTATGAATAGAATATAGAGTTATGTACCTACGGTAATGTTCATCCTCGTTTCGACATTTGACATTCTAACTTTAAAAACGGCCCCGCTACACATTTGGAGCGTTAAGGCGGGTTTCAAAAAATTGTAATTTTAAAAATTATTTTTTCTATGAAAACTAACTTTATAAAAAAATGGTATTTAAGCTAGATCGTCATTATTAATTAAAATTTAAAAAAAAATGAACTTGAGTTCCTTAATTTAAGATAAAAAATTTTAAAAAGAAAAATGCTTTTCTTTTAAAAAATAAAAACAAAAAAAAAAATTCCCATAAAATAAGACAATTAATTTAAAATAATGTTTTTTTTGTATTCATCGATATTTAAATACTGTATACTAGAGGCCGATTTACACTTTGATTAGTGGCAAGTGTTAACTTAACTCTATACTTAGTGTTAAGTGCTTAGTTCAATTACCAAACCACCTCTGACACTTTCCGGCTGAGAACATGTCGTTTTAACGTCTCGTTCTAATTCTCAACAGCTCAGCTGTGAAACAACCTTATATTAGACAGATTGCATTCATCAGTTCATTTATCGCCAATACAGCACTATATGTGAGGGGTACAAAAGCAAAGGCAGCAATCTCCCACAATCGTGTTTTTGAGAAAATGGTAAAAAACTTGTAAATATCAATGGGATTTCGTCAGAAGCTGAGAAAAGTACATCATGTAGTATTTTGATATCTGGGATTATTCCCATCCTCGATTTCTTTTAATGCAAGTCTTTAATCGGGAGATTGCTGCTTTCGCTATCAAGTGTTGGAGATTGCTGCTTTCGCTATCAAGTGTTGGAGATTGCTGCTTTTGCTATCAAGTGTTGGAGATTGCTGCTTTTGCTTCGTACAACATTGGAGATTGCTGTTTGCTACAAAATTTTCCAAAAAACCGTCATCCTCGTTTTGTGTTGACTGGCTTCAAGGAATATCCTCATAACTCAATAGAGGGTAATTAAATGAACAAACTTTTTAAGATATTGAACAAATTTAAATATAAAAATATAATCCAGGATATGCATAAACACTTATTCGAGATATTATTATTTATGTATTTTATTTCTAACTTTCAGAAATAAAACTAGGTTTGCAGGTACCTTTTGATGACACTAGGGTCGGGTAACAATCAGTCTTCAATAATTCTCGAAAATGTTTGTTCGGAACACCCTTTTACATACATTAAAACGTAAAAAAAAAAGAAAAAAAAACAGATAAATCATCGTCAACTAGCACTTTAGTATGGAGCGGCCATCATGTCACGTGACATATCCTTTGAATTTGATTGGTCGAAATGGAGATTGCTATGTTTGCTTTTGAAAGAGCACGGATATTGCTATCCTTGCTTTTAATACGTACTTTCAAACGGAAAAGGCTGAGTTTGCAAGTAAACATTGAATTTTTTAGGTTCACAATTTAAATCTCTTTGGAAATGCATTCACAACAATTTTTCAACATATTGAAGATGGCTGCCTTTGCTTTAGTACCCCTCATATAATGTACAATACATTTGACCAATGAACGTGATGCTGCGTTGTGGAAGTGTTTATTTTCAGTGAAAGTTGAATGTCACAGTGAAATGTCAAGATCAAATAATTATCAAGTAGTTACTAATATTATAATTAAAAACGGATTAACAAATGAACCATACCAAATCTATCCAACATTTCAACACACGATGTGGGTTAACTCAGTTTATTACTATTGCCGAGTTGTTCAATGGATGGTGTTTATCCAGGGCGACTGGTACTTGATGCGAAATATTTAAGAACCCAATAGAGGCGACATGTAAAAACAAACAACAATTTCAAACATGCATGGTTTAAATTTTCAATAGTCTCTGTGTTCCAATCACTTGAATGAAGTCGAGCATAGATTGTGATAGAAAACGAAATATTAATCCTTAATGGTCCACTTATAAATGAACGCAATAGACCATACAGTGATTCAGCTTATTATTAAATAATACACATACATAATTAGAAAGATACTCTCTCGAATGATTAGTGAATGCATTGTGAAAACTTCATCCGAAATTCTTCACTTCGCAGCGATACGTGTCATAATTTTGTTATCTAGGTCATTTAAATAGTTTTTGTTGACACTTTGATAATATGTATTTATTTAGGATCAATGACCATTTATAAATATTTAAATAATTATTCAATTTATTTTTTATAACTTATTGAAGTTTGTAAACCTCATTGTAATATTTTAATCATTGAAGAAGATAATATTAACACATTCCAAATGAACCACGAAACCGAAAAAACA
Source organism: Halesus radiatus (assembly GCA_022606495.2). NCBI lineage: Eukaryota > Metazoa > Arthropoda > Insecta > Trichoptera > Limnephilidae > Halesus > Halesus radiatus. Next base: position 8,570 of record JAHDVE020003970.1, read on the forward strand.
ACAGAAATTAAAAAGATTTCAGTCGCATCTGGGACTCGAACCCAGGACCTCTACCTATCCGGGGTAACCGCTAAACCAACTTAGCTAATGAGACCAGTACAATTTAAATAATTTATAACATACCAGTATTATACACATAAACCATTATTCTAGGAACACATTAAATACTTGATTATACAGCAAAGAGCACACAGGTAGGAACATACATGGCAAAAAGGAAAAAAAGATAAATATTATAATTAAAGTCCTTCATATATTTAACATAATGTTTTTAAATATGTTAGTTTTTACTTGACCCGGGGATATATTAAAGTGGTCAACAACTTCAGGAATGCTCATTACCATGGCATGGACTAAAAGTCTATTTATGGTAAAGAATATTTGATAGTTTATTCTTGTAACCATAGTGTGAAATAGGACGTTTTATTACTATAATTCTACGTACTATTCCCGTTCTTTTTAAGGAAGATTCCTTAGCCTTTTCCTTAGGGTTAAAGCCTTCTTACTTAACTGCGGTTCCGATTCTCTCGGATGACAGCTGTCAGCTGAATTCAGCAGCGACATTCATCAAAAATGTCAATATTTGCGATGTTTTAACAAGAGAAAAACTCAATATTTGCGATGTTTTAACAAGAGGAAAACTCAATATTGTACTCAATGTAAGTATTTTACCAATTACGTTATTATTTACTTTAAACATAATTAGCTAGTAAATATTATATAGATTTTGACATCTTTGACAATTCACGTCAAGCGCAAATTCAAATGTCACTTTTAGAACTAGAGACAAAAAAGGTCATTACCATCTAATGAGGTAGGTACCTTTTTATACAACGCGATTCTTTGTTAAAAGGCTTACTTATGGTATTTAAAAATAAAATAAAAATTAATTATAACGTAATTGTTTTTAAAAATTTTAGTTCAAAATCTTATGTCACTTGAAGATATTTCATCAATTTGTGTTTCCAAATAATCTCTTGACAATCTAATTAGGATCTTTTTACTATGTAACACCGGAATTCCGCAATCAAGTTAATCAAGAAAAAATGAAAAACGTAAGGAATCTTCCTTAAAAAGAACAGGAATAGCGCCCCAGGACACTCAATTGTGGCATTTATGATTTTATATAAATTTAAAAAAAAACATGTCAATAAATACTCGTCTCTGGGACAAACTTACATGAATCTATGAATATAATGTGTCTCTTCGATTATTTCTTTATATATTAAGAGACGGAGCAGTATAGATGCAATGATGAAAACAAATAGAGATAAATTCTTGAATTCTTCCTTCCTTGGTTGATACTTCTTCCTGTTCACCATTTTAAACTGTTTGTGGTTCTCCATTCACATTTTTTAATGTATTTTTTCTTAATAAACAACTGAAGATCGATTTTTTTCTTGGTTAAATTATGTTTGCTAAAATAAAATAGCTAATTAGATTTAAAAAAATATTATAAAATAAATTTCAACGTAAAATTAAAATTGTACATAACTGTGGTGGATGGTGTCAATAATGTTGAAAATTTTGTGGATAATTAGTTAAAAATTGTCCAATAATAATAAAAACACATTCTTCTCAAATGTAAACAATACCAAAATAATTTTTTTGAACCCGTATAATATATCGCATCCACTACCAATTACCCTGTATTTTATTGGCGGCACCTACCTTCTTAATAATTAATAGTATTTACTCAACTGATTGTGCAACCATATATGCAGCACCCGTGACGAACGATCCTAGGTAATTTTTCTAATACGGACTTGCATATTGGTGGAATATTGGAATTTTATTGTTACAAATACATAGTTGACTTGCAACACTGTATTGCAAAAAATCTCTCTTTTGTTATGATGACCTTCTTCTGTGCCCTATTCTCTAAATAATGAGGCCATCCTAAATGGATATTGGTAGATTAATTTTCAGAAAATCAGTATTCATAATATTTAAAAAAATATTACTGTTAACCACATCACTAGTAAGTACCTGCCTCAAACAGCATCCAACAATATAATAAAAATAGATGCCAGTCTTCATATTCTCCTTTTCCGTGGAAATCGATTCAAATTTCAAACAATATTTTTGGAATCTTTCTCTACCAACAGTGCCAACCATAAAAATGGCGGCCTATGGTCAGCTGTTCAGTGTTCAGTGCCGCTAAATAATTGGCGCGAACAGCGAACACGCGTTGTGTACTCATTTCTTACAAAGTTGCATAGAGCCTACGTACGTGAGGTGAATCTGTACGGTGGGGTGGCACACTCATACATAAGGAATATATCGAATAATGCACATATAATATAATGCCTAAACAGAAGAAGTTAGCACTCGAATAAATATCTTACATTAAATTTCTATGTAATATCCTCCTAATTATCTCTCTACTAATGGGCGTTTTAAAGATGTTTTTTTTTCATACCGATCCCCATATGTTGACCATATGAAAAAATTATTTGTTTTACACAAATTTTTTTGTAGTAGCAGTTTTTCCGAATACTTTTTCTCATGGGCCAGCATTCGAAAATGGCCCTAAACATCACCGTGTAGTGGTCTGTTAACTCAAGCAATGCTACAAATGATTCATATGTAATCTTTTAAATTCTATGAAATACATACCAAAATGTCTGAAAACAGGCGCAGTTTGAAAACCAGGGAAGGGAATTTTGAACGCTAATGAACAACTTCAAAATTTGGTACAAAACAATATGGCGTCTTGTCTAATTTTTAAACATTTTAATTGACATTTCTAAGCTATATAACTGTCGGCGAAAATGATTTTGTGAGCTGAAATTAGCTGCACTGACCCAGAAATTACAACTATAAAAGGGTGTGCTAATTTCATGATGCCAGAAGTCACAATTGTAGAAATTTTGACAGACAATACAAAGGACTATTTTCTTTGAATATTTAACTAGATTTTCCTTTTTTTATGTTCAAATAAGCCTTTGTATCATTCTAATAGGAGAACGAACAATGGATAAAAAGGTTTATTTTTAATGATTTTGTTATGTACGTCACCACAGTGTCGATTAATACATTTAGTACGAAAGTAATTAAAAGGTTTCCTATCTCTTTCCTACGTTCTACGTGTGGTAAACCAGGTAAAAAGAGGAATTCTAAGAAAGCACAACGATGTTGGAAGAAAAGATGTGATCTTTATTAGATTAGGAAAATATTTATTGATTCCTAGTGTAATAAATACTCATCACAGATAGAATGACGGTGTGGAAGTTCTTGAACGAATGGCAAAAGGAGAGATATTTTATTGGTATGGCAGTCAGAGTTGACAAGAACAGTGCCTACTTCAGAAAAGAAATTCCAGTGAAATAGAAAAAAAGTCATTTTAATATAATATTATCTATTAAAAATCACTGTGAAAAAGAAAGCACGGTAAGAACAAAGGTTTATAGAAAGACAACCATTCCCGGGTTACGAATAATCAGACAATGTTTGAAAAACTCCTACTACCATAATACTTGTTCTACCGGTATTTCAATGGAAGATGCTCTGAGGTACTGGCGTCGTTGATCCCTTCGGCACCGTTGGATAGTCGGAAAACACGTCAAACGCGATTGACATTTGTTACTTGAGAACGGGTCGTTTATACGACTCGTTCTTGAGTTTAGCTGGCTGTGGAACGATTTGAAGGCCTCTGTGTTTTCCCCCTCCTACAACGCGGGTCTTTTCAAGACCCATCTTAACTCCTTCACTCCTGTGTGGAGTTAATGTTTGAAAAAAAAACTTTGCTAAAATATTGCTTGTGTTATGATGAAGGAGAGTAATTAAACCCATGATAATCCTTTAGAAAAAAATTTACATCAGCGTTTGCTTAGCAACGCAATGTTTCCGTGCGAAAATAACCGTTTGAATGATTTCAGATTCAGAACGCTTTTCTGTTTTGTTTTTGTCTGGTCGACTGCGAATTGTCATTAATTTAAATACGGTTCTACAACTGTAAAAAACGCGTTCTGTGCTGTAATTTATAACGCTTTAATTTCGCACTACAAATGTAGGTAGATACCTACGTACTAAATACCATTTTATCAGTTGTTGAATTCTTGAATTGTTGCTTGCAATGACTTTAGTTATAAGAATCAACAGATCTGATTCGTCAGGTAGATCACAAGCTTCATTTTCCTCTTCCCCTCCTCGTTCCCCTTCCCACTCAATTTAGCCTCACAATATAACCCAATTGGAGATGCTATAGTCCCACTTACTCCGGACATAAGTTGGAAGCAGTTCGGACTCTTGGGTGGTTCACTTCTAAAAAAATAGATGGCAATACTAGCGAATAGCAAGAAAATTTATTCGACAGGGGAATAGGCTTGTAGGCTTTCTTATACGCATTGCAAAGAATTTCAGAGATTCTCTTATAATTTTATAAATTTCCTTAGTAAGGAGTAGACTTGAGAGTGGGTCGAGTTTTGGGTATGCTCGGAATGAACCATCTACGGGTCAGAAGGGAGGTGCACGTAGTTACACATTTCTTCTGACTGATTCGTGGACAGTTTGAAAACTCGTCTATCATGGAGAGCATTCATTTCTATGTTCCTGGTTGTTAACTCCTTTACAAACAGCATATACTGTTTTATCTCCCAATCTGCAGGACCAACTTGCCAATGGTCATGCCGGTGGGGAGAACAATCTTGTTGTTGAACGTAATCAATTCTGATATTGACATATTTAGCATTAACGAAGCTGCTTTTAAACGGCAAGCTTTTTTTCTGCTAGTATAAAATGAACGTAGTTTTTTTTTTAAATGTATATTATGTCATGTTAAATCTTGCCGCATAAAGTTTGTTTCATATTTCTTTCGCATTTTTCCTTTCCTTCGTTTATGACCTTTATCTTTAAGATTTAAAGAGGTGTCTTCTCGCAGCGCCATTTACATACGGCCAAGATTCTTCCTGACATATAATAATCCTAAAGATGGAGGTGTAGGCTTTATCTTTTCCCGAATAGTGATACTTTCTGCTGGTGAACTGTTGAATATTCATAAAACCGTCAAAGCTACAAGCAGCAATTTTAATTTCAACGGAGGGAGTCACACTTCGATGCGTTCAAGCACCTCGCGAAGGTAATTACAGAACACAACTTAAGATTAAGTGATGTTCTCACTTCATAGTAGAAATAAATTAAAAACGCGTAGGTTTTCTCAAGTCAGTATTCAGACATTCATTCACGGTGACAGTAAATGTAAATTTGGGCAGTACAATATATATATATGACCTTGAGATCATTCTTACGTAACATACAATGCTACAGGATTGTTCAAAGTAGATAATTGGCAAGTCCTATACTCAGTAAAATAATTTATCTCTGTTTATATAGAGACAACAGAAAAAATAGCCACTATGAATACCACTGGAAGCATAAAGCGATAGCCTCAAAAGATGTCTATGGCTACAATTACAAATGGTGTAAAAATCTGCGTCCAAAATATGGGCAACAACGTGAGGTCAATTGGCATCATAGAGATAGCACGGGCTTTAGTCGATTGTATGGTATGAATCTCTAATGATAACTTCAAAATGCCTACATTACTGGACTACCGTTTTTAAAATGATTGAATAAGCAATAGTGTAACCTTTCGTCGATTTTACCATAATAAATAATCGAGAAAATTGACCCTTTGGAGCAAAATAGTGAAGTAGGCATGCCGGTAAATCAAATCCTCCAGACGGCGGTGGCCAGCGACAGGCCGTGCGGTACGCGACGTATCCGTTCGTTGAGTTCGTTCGCGGTCGGAAGGATTCGTGCGACATCGACAGCCGCACCCTTCCTACCTCACGCACGGGAACAATATGTTACACTGATTTGGCAAGGAACGTAGTATCTATTTATGTAACTCAATGACAATGACCGACTACGGCGGAAAAGGGACATGTTCTTCCATTCGCCAGAACACTGGACCTGCGCGAGAATCTAGAAAACATACTAGTTCACAAAACTTCATTTCAACTTTGTTTTATCAATAACGACGTTCAAACATAAATACCAGTATATTTCTTTTTTTTTTTCTAAAGTTAGTTTTCATGGTTAAAATAATTTTCAAAGTTTCCATTTTTCACAGGCCGCCAAAACGCTCCACATCTATGGCCGGTCGGTTTTGATCAGTTTTGAGGTTAGAATGTCAAATATCAAAACAGGGATGAGCTTTACTGTACATATGTACATAATTGTATATTCTATTCATGTTAAACCATAACTAAACATAAGCAATAAAATTGTGTACCCTTTTAGAAGCTTTAACTCAAAGAATAAAAATACTATTTACCATTAACATTATCAGTATTTAGTAATTGGTGTGATCATGAATACTTTTCTTTCATAAATAATAGTTTTTATATTGAACAACAATTATACAATTATACCCGAATTAAGTTAAAATTGTCTAAACTAAAAATACATATTTAAAATATAAAACCGTGCCTGCCACTGTACATGTCTGCACTGCACGGTGCCGGTAGATGTAAATAAACCTTAAAACTTGACCAACATTTATTTAAAATTTAGAATGGTTATGTAATTCGGTCTTTGAAGTACAGAGTGCCCCATGTTTGTACCTTCCTTCGGAATTCAGTGGCTCGTGCCAATATTCGGCTAAACTCTTTCCACCGGAACGAAGAGTAATCTACCCTCTATAGTAGCTCTGACCAGGTGCTGTACCCATTGTCCGTGCTCAGTTAACTGTTCACCCAGTGCCCTAGTAATTAAAATACTATTGGATCCAAAACAGCGTTGGTGTTTTTTTTGGATGTTTAAAAAAATATTTGAATGCGTTCGTTTTTTTAAAGAATAGATAGATACTAACAATTATTATTGTTGTTTTAGAGTTGAAAGAGATCGGCAGGAGTTTTTATCTAATTTAAAATATATATTGAAATACATTGTATCCAATAACATTTCACAAAAATATCAAATTATTATATTAGATACATCAAAGCTAGCAGCATTGATCCCCTCCACGCCGGTGCACGTGCATGAAACTCCAATGGACACAGGCGGAACACCCGTCGATGTTGGCATCATGAGAACGGGTCGTTTTGCGGACTCGTTTTTGTGTAAATCGGCTCGTGCGTGGAACGAGCTTCCGGCATCTTTCTTCCTAGATTTAATCCGGGCCTCTTCGAGACCCCTGTTAACAAATGCCCTCCTACAGCCCCCTACCTAACCCGCCTCAGAATGTTGTCCAACTGGGTGGCTATATAGTTCCCCTGTATGTACTCCATACAGACAGGGGCACTCTTGTGAGGTGTCACAAAAAATGAAATATTTTTTGAAAGGTTTGAGTCTCGTGTTAAACAAAATATTTATTGCAGTCTTTATTTAAGGAGAATATATGACGCGAATGTGAATGGAAGAAGAAGCCGGGGACGCCCGAGGAAAACATGACACGATCAAGTGAATCAAATACTTGAGTCGGGGCATGTCAGAAGTCGGAATAACAGAAGAGAATGTATGAGGCGTTGTATGAATGTGAATGAAGCAAGAAGTGTATGCCAAGATCGAGTTGTTTGGCGGCCCATCCTCTCTGCCTACCCCTGCGGGGGAACGGCGTGATGGTTAGTTAGTTAGTTTAATGTTGATCCCCGTATTTTTTTTATCAAAACTATGATTGTTTGAAATAATATGATCAGCGAATTCGGAAAAATTATTATATCACATTATGCAACCCTGGGATTTGAACCCCTGACCTTCGGGTTCGTAGTCGAGAGCCTTACCCCTCGACCACGGAGGCCGACGTATGAATAGAATCTACCACTCTGAAAGAACATTGCGTGTATTTTTTCAATATCCGTTCTCCAGTAACATTTTTTAAATCATCACATTTTGCTTGCGTTTCAATTTCAATGCGTTTCCATACCAGCATTCATTTTTAACGAGCTTCATCAACAAAGGTTCGAGCAGGATGTTCACTCAATTGAGATCAAGTATCCTTTACGTGCTGGAGACAAATAATGGACCCACCCCTATGCAATACACAATTACTATAGAATGTAATATTTAAGGGATGGGGGCAGGAGGAAAGGGAAACCACCCCGTCCAGTTTTGTGTCGCTTTACAATGCACCCCGTGTTATTTTTGCCCTGCAGAGATATAATCAATAATGCGTCAAGCTATTTTGATCATAATGTAAGGGATAAAGGGTGGTTTGATCATCAGCAATTAAAACTAATTGAAACTAACAGACGACAACAATAATGTTGCCAAAGTAAGTAATATTTCAATTTGTTGGAATTACTTATTGACATTGTAATATTTAATAATTTCAGAAGATAATATTTATAAATCTCTAATGAAACTTGAAACAGAAAATAAAAAAAGGTATCATCAACAAAAATGTCTCATCCGGGAATCGAACCCAGAACGTCTGCCTAAATTAATTATCTCTGTTTATTTTAGGTCATGTGTATTGACATCACACTTCAAATTTAAGATTTATCAATATTATCCTCAATTATTTACCATATTCGACTGCTATCTTTTTGTATGATTGCAAAGTTCTACCCAAATATATTTGCATTCTAGATAGTGTCTCGGATATACCTATCTGATTTTTATTTTTTCGGAAATCAATTGACTTTTTGCAAGTCTCGAAAGAATACTCAATTTATTAGAATAACTTAATTGAAGCAAACCTCATTGAAACATTCAATCATTGAAGAAGATAATAATAAAAAAAAATAATTGAAATTCACAGATTAAGGTTATAAATATATAAATATTTATTAAGGCCTAATTCCCGAGGACTAGAATAAAATTTCGAGTGTGGGAGGAATGAGGTAAGTGACAGCGGGGAATTGCAGCGTATGTCGTATCGGACGCTCGAGCGGCGATGAAATGCTATAGGTGGTATCATCCAATCACGAAAAAGACCAAATAATCATGATTTATGTTTGTTTGTTATTAAGGCGATGCAATGGGAAGTAATGCAAAATCGTGTGTTTTCGGTTTGAAAATTTGTTGGCCTAGAAATTTCATAGATAATTGAATTAAATACTGCACGTAGATCACACTTTAGCCTTTCATTTAACCGTCATTTTTTTGGTATGTCTTTTTATAAGCTTAGAAAAAAATAAAGTACGAGACATTAAAAAAATGTTTAAAGCGCAAAATCTCCTACTTATGAAGTCTTTTTCCCATATTTTCGCATTGTTCATTGTGATAAATTAAGTTTTTTAGAATATGACCGAAAAACATTATAATAATTATGTCTGAGCTTCACAGAATAGAATAAAACACGCATTTTGGTGATGTTTTTTTTGGCTAAATTGAAACATGCGGCCGATGTACAGCGGGATTTTGAACCTTGTCGCCACCTGCATAAGGAGCGCGTGATTTCGTTAAAATTTTAGCCGGTGGATGGCCTAAAATAAAAAAAAATTAAATAGTTTGAACATGAAACGCTTGATAATGTGCACCTTGTAAACTATGTTTAAGTTGAATGTACATGTTGTACGTAAATTTCGACAGAAATATTACCTATCGTTTTTATGATTTTTTTTATCAGATTTCGATGAAAAGCTTACGACTCGTTGTGTTCTTTTCTTAAATGTGATCATAATAATAATAATAACAGCAGTTGATTTATATAACTAAGCGCCCTTGGGGTGATTTTCCCACGAAAACGGTGCTCTAGAAGTAAACCAATAATTATTATTTATAATGCAATTTTGTGCAGGTTCCCCTCCAGTGCGCTTTACACTAAATAACCTAACCCAATATAAAATGAAATAATTTAATAATGTGAGTACCTTATTCAAGTGAATATATTTACAAAATAAATAAAATATCGGTCATTTTCAATATTAAACGTGAAAAAAAAATTATGATTTTTCGTTGTTTTTTTAAACGAACTGTCAAATTCGATCACGTGAAACATTTCAAAGACAAAGTGGGTAGCTTTGTGTTGCCATAATAGTGACATTTTATAGTGACAACATAAAAAATCTCTACAATTAAATGCCAAGCTATACATATAACCTTCGAAAAATAAATGGTAAAGTACGAGTATTTAACAATAATTTCCTTGCGGTTCAACAACAACCAAAAGTATTTGTGTCGGATATTTCAACATACATGTGACACTTTGAAGAAACAGATGTTTTCTGATATTCTACGTTCAGTAAACAGACTTAAGGTTATTCATTTAATTTCATTCATTGTAATATTGTATCCAATAAGCGTTATTCGGAATTTTAATTAAAATGCTTCCTGTGCCGAACACACTCCAGGCATTTTTAGTTTGTTCACTGGGTAACGAAATAATCAAACACAGGTGTTTTGGAAGATGATTTCTCTTGTTGTTTTTTTTTGTGACTGCAACGCAGGAAATTGTTTTTCAGTAAGATTAATTTTATGTCACCACAAACTAAAGGAAAAAAATGGACCGTGGTGATGGAGGTAATTTTTTTTTTTTTAAATCCATTAATTCATATGGTTTATTTCACTTCTTGATTAATGCGTACAAATAAAACCATACAAAAAGTGTCTTGTATTTGCATCGCTTTCCAAAATGGATGATATTCCAAAGATAACCACTCACTCACGCGACATCTGTGTTACGTCTCTTGAAATAAAAATCTGTATCCATGTTTAGCGACCAGTACCCTGGTTTTTCCCAACCTTCCCCTTCATCTTATCCTTCCCACCCCCCACATTATTCAGCCTCACGACTTTTCCGAAATTGGGGATGAAATTGTCCCACAGCCTCTTAGCTCAGGTTTGAACTGTAATCAGTTAATAATAATCACGTAAAACAAGATGTAGAAAATAAATAACTGAAGTATTAGCGCGGCGACACTAGCGAGCGCCTCAGTGCCTCTCTTATATATCTATTGTGCCAATTGAACAGTAGATACCAACACACAACGCCACTGGGTACAGTCTAACAGATCACGTGGTACACTCTCCATCTCGTCTGTCCGATACTGTTGAAACGATATGGAGAGAGTACCACGTGATCCGTTAGATTGTGCCCAGTGGCGATGTGTGATAGAATTTATTATTTCTAAAACCAAAAAAAAATGTTACCGTACGACAAAATGACACTTTTACTTCAAATAAGCTCGGGAATCGCTGGATACGTACGAATCTGTCGGGTGCGTATGATACAGCTTGTATAATACATGTATTTTAATTACAGCTGGCTCCAGGCGCCATTTGGCTCCTTTATGTGATAAAAGATTGAAGATCGATGCGGTCGTTGTATAAATAACAAGTTTTCCCTTTACGATGACAGACGCTGAATTAAAGCATAACATTTGTAATAAAGGTACGATCAAGCAATAATTATATGTCGTACAGAAGTGTAAACATTATTAACGCGTTCATCAATCTGAAAAACAGATTTTGTTTTGAAAATAAGCGTGACCCTTGTTTTGAAATATAAAACGTTTCAATGACGTCTGTGTTCGAAGATCCATTGAAATTTAATTAAATATCATTCATAATAATCATTATGAATTCAATGACCGAAATGTTGCGGTTTGATTTATAAGTACTAGCTCATGTGTACCCGGCCTTCCTCGGGCTTTTTTTTAATTTTTAAATAAAGTGTTATGAAGTGTTGTAAATTCTTGCTTGTCGTTTGGGTGCCATAATTAATTTGACAGCGGAAGTAACTATGTATATCTAAATAATAGAGTTCTTATGTAGGTACCTACTTGTGTTTTACATTTTAAAAATATTCTACCCAAACAAACCTTCTTCCTTTGAATATGCAATCTGTGGCTAACCAGAGTGTTATATCTATGGGCTAACCTAAGTAAAACATGGCTGGTTGAATGTTTTTCATACTAATTTTAAAACGTTATAGCAAAAGTTTTACATATTGGATTTCATTCAAACTACTTTCTAAACCTTCCCGTCACTAATAAAAACAAACTGTGCTATTTTCAGCGAAATCGGTAGAGTAATTTTCGAGAACATCGAGGACAAACAAACAAACTTACATTGATTTTATATATATATACCTAACTGAAGTGTGTATATTGGTATATGGATCATTCAGGTATGGAGTTACTGGAACTGACGTAAAATAATTTCCCTCAGGGCCTATGTCATCTATGTTTTGTGGAGGGTCTTTTTAAAGAATGGACGGAGAGAAAGTTCTGGAGGTCAGTGTGTCGAAGAGTGACAGGAGTATTAATCCACTCCTCCACGGTCGAGAGAGTCCCCCTGGAGAGTTCAAGGAGTCTCGTTCAACCGGCCTCTCTCGAATCGACCACTCCGCGGGTGCGCTGGCGTATCCGCCGCCAAATCCCGGACAAACCTCACCCCAAGAACCCGAACGCCCCTTTTAAGTCACCAAACGCAGCGATCCACTCGGGGTAACTTATGGCAAAAGTATTGGTTAATAATAATAATTCTAATAATATTTGGAAGATTTGTATAGCGCCGTTTTTATGAAAAATCACCTTAAGGGCGCCGTAGAAATATTTTTTCCAAACCTCTATCTTAACACTAACTTTATAAAATCTATTATTACTACTTGTGGCTAACAAATTGCTTTCACCAACTCATCGATCTGTAATACCAGACTAAATGTTTTTTTTTTTCAAACATTGACAAATCTTGAATTTGAGATATGATATCGATGAAGATGACATAAATTGAACTGGTCTCATTAGCTAAGTTGGTTAAGCGGTTGCCCCGGATAGGCAAAGGTCCTGGGTTCGAGTCCCACATGCGACTCAAATCTTTTACGCCACATTATCCAAGCTACAATACTACATATTCTAGGATTCACCAAAGTGCCGGTATAGATGACGCTTTACTGTATAAATGGAGTCAGCAAATATATCAACAATACCTCCAAACTTGTTTCCCAAATCATGCATCCTATTGGGTAATTAATGAGACCGATAGTTGGTTGTGTATACGATGCATTTGACCAATGAACGTGATGCCACGTTACAATTTATATGTTATTAATTATATGTACAGAACCATACTTACCTGGCAGGTCACTTGAGATTAAAACTGTTTATTAGCGAAATTTATATACGGGTTTACACGCAGAGGACATAATATTAGAAAACGCACGTTATTGGAGGTACTATTTAATCCTGTAATTTATTTTAATAATTCCTTATGTTATTGCTCGTTTTCGGGAAAGGAAAATTATATTTTATGATGAGTGATTATCTTCGTAAATCTGATTCGTCCCTCGATAAGAAATATATTGAAGTGTAGGCTTCGAATAATATTAATAAAATAAGATAAGACTAATTAGGATATATGGGAAATACAAGAGTGGTACTTATAAGTTTTGTATGAACGGCTGCGCGTCCTGTTTCATACAAAACTTAATTTTGGTTTTGAGGCCAAAATACTCACCTAAACCTAATGATATTTTTTTTCATCAAAAGGTATATCAAATATCTTGTAAGAATTAGATGTAATTTTTAAAAAGAATTCTGAACTTACAAAATAAAGGTCATTAAAGAAATCGAATTTTCGCGATTTCAGAGGCAACTTTAGCAATTATTTGGGGTCTGGTGATGATTTAAAAAAAAAAATTACCTCGTCTGCTATGAAAATATAATGAAATATAAAAAATAAAAAAGTGTTAAAATAAGCAGTATGATCGACTTAAATTTTAATAAAAAACGACAAATTTACGTTGCAACACAAATTCGCCGTAAACAATTTAAATTATCGACCGAAAAAACGTTTTTTTAAGATGTTTTGTTTTCCTTGATTTGTTTTATGTAATCAATTTTATATAGCAAAAATTACAGTTTTAAAAAATGTTACCATTAACCCGCAAATAATTTTCAAATTTGCCCCTAAAATCATGAAAAAACGTTTTCTTTAATGGCCTATATTTCATAATTTGAAACAAAAATAAACAAAATACATCTAATTCGTACTAGACATTTATTATACCTTCATTTTTTAAAAAAGATCATTCGGTTTGGATGGGTATTTTGGCCTCAAATTCAAAATTAAGTTTTGTATGAAACAGGACGCGAAGAAAGTCTGAAGAGGTAAGGTTATCCATTGAATGGTCATCCCGGGGCGGCGGTACCCATAACCGCCTCCCAATCTGTCCAAGAAAACATTTTAATGTTTTAAAATATTCAATCACTTTCAAATCCTCAATAATACCTATGAATTACCCTTTATACATTACATCCGGTAAACTTTTTTTAGGCCACAGGTTATTTTTCAATTTTCGACCCGGAAAAAGTTTTTAAATTTGCGACGTTTTGATTTATCATGTCCTATATTGCATGTTATGCAATTATTGTTTTACGATTCCCGATTCATCAATTTATTAATCGATCGCAACAAAATGACGGAAATGATTCCCACATGTAAAACGCAAAAGTAAGTACTTATTTACGATTTACTCACCTGTAATTAACAATAAACTGCAAACCTTGCACCTCGTTTCAGATTGATAAGTACCTACTCTCAATATCGCCGTGGTGAGTGGCCACTTTTCAGAATCGAAACGTTCGTTGCTTCCACAGAGCAAATAATATAAAGAAATGCCGTAACACGCAAGAAGAAACCAAAATAAGAGGACCGGGGGGCAAGCTAAACTTGCCCCCAATTTAAATAAACGTTCGGCTTATTTACAAAAGTCGAACTTTTTGTTAGAGTATCCAGTGTGACCCTTTTTATAAGTGATTTGTAGTAAAAATCGGGAAATAAAATCACGCGATACAAACGTGGACGACAGTGCACCGAAGCTGGTGCCAAAATGGGTTACACTTGACCTTTGCCTCCAGTCGTCGAAATCGTATTAGGGCAAGCCTATCAATTCTGGCTTTAGTCGTGTGTTACCAGATTTTATCAATCAGTTTCGCAACCTTCCTCTCTTCTATCTCCCTTTTCGGCATCACAACTGGCTGTAAGCTATTGGGACTCCTGTGTGGTGCTCTGCAAGAAAGATGCGTACTTTTAAATGTCTGCATTTAGTACGGCTTTATAATCGGCACCACTGCATCATCGAATTGCATTCTAAAGAAGAAAGTAGGAACGCGTGTTTGCCAATGCTTGACTTCCCAGTGTGAATAATAAAATTAATTATTGTAAATATTCGTAACAGAGTTCGAACGTGTTCCCAATCAATGGTTTTGCTCGTTCATCCATTGGATCGGAGTTGCACGAACTGTATCGTGCTGTAACTTTGTTATTGCAAATATCGTGCCGGATTTTTTAACGGTATTTTTTTGTAAATTTTGTTAATGAATAGATTTGCCCTAATTACCATTTCGACTGCTGGAGGCAAAGGTCGCGTGACACCCATTTTGGCACCAGCTTTGATTCACCGCCGTCCGCGTTTGTTCCGCGTGATTTTGACTCGCAGTAAGCAAATTACAAAACATTTATAAAAAGGGTCGAACTAAATACTCTTTAAAAAATATTCGGTTTTCGTAAACAAGCCGAACCTTTTTACTTATTTACTGTTTTACTTAAATTGGCTGTTCGTCTAGCTCGCCCCTCTTATGATGTTTTCTTCCCCTTGCGTGTTAGGGCATCTCTATTTATTATTTGCTCTGTGGTTGCGACTGATTCTCAAACTCGGGACCTTTAGGCGGCTCTCTGACGGTCCGGTAAGGAATCGACATAAAACTCGTGCGTGTTACCGACAGCTCGCTGTGCTTTATATATTTACTTAATATTTAATGTGTATTATTACATGCTTATTACTATTTACTGATCATTATTTACTTATTATTTTATTTTATTATTATTATGTGATATTTATTATTTATTTACTATTATCTACTTATAATTTATTTTTTTCTGTATTATTGTTTGCTTATTGAAATTTACGGATTATTATTAAATTGTGATGCCGTTCATCTCAACACAGGATTGTCCTAGTTAGATGGGTGGCTAATGTTTTTGTTTTCGTAATTAAATTTAAGAATAAAAAAATATTTCTATTGGCGCTAGCTCACGACTCGGGGAGGAAGCGGGACGACAATTCAGAAGGTTCTCGGTAAACACGCGTCGTTTCGATCGTTTACGCGCCATTCGTCTATGAGTTTAAACATGGGGCGAGATATTATAATGGAGGTCGAGAAATAGGAGGAGTTATTGTTATAGCAGCTATTATCAGATATGCATTAACTTGTTTATGCATTGTAGGCATGGGATTATATTCTAAGCATTGACGTATTTAGGCTGATGAGTCTGCGATACTCCTCATCGCGATAATTAACTGTAAATTTAACATTATTTATTTTACAATAATTGAGTTGGTAATATAATATTATTATTGGGTCACAAAAATCACAAGCGTCGTCTAAAGCATATCGACACCTTAGTTCAATAGGGAACTAACTCAAAATACCTCATTTTGAGAAAAATGAATTTGATAATTTTTCATGAATACGTCGCTCCGATGTAAAGTTATTTTGTCCACCTATAACATAACAATAGATGCAACATTATTTTTATTTATTATGAATATAATTACATATATATAACATTTAATAGTACAGATATAATAGCTAATTACAAAAAAGTATGAATTTATTTTACAAAAAATGCCCAACTCAATAGAGAAAGATTTCTCGTGTTTGAGTTGCGGAGCACTGCCATCTAGCGACAGTAGTGAATAAATAAAGTACATCAAGAATATGTTGGTGAAAGACTAAAAGTACGTGATACTAGAAATACAACAATAAGGCGCATGCAAGATATTAAGATAGTACATTCATATTTCGAAAGACCTGATGTAAGACCGAATATTTCTAGAGGATATGTTGCCTTTTTTTTAAATATACATACATTATTTACAATTAAGAGTTTTATAAAAATTAATAAAAAATTAAAACTTGCAATTACTGTTGGACTTATCTAATACTTTATTGATTTGTGATTTGAAACAATTATAGTTTTTTTTCTGTTTTGATTTTATACGGGAGGGCATTAAAAAAATTTATACCTTGATAGGCGTAATGGAGTTGAAAAGCACTAGTTTTAAATTTAGGGATTTCTAAGTTGCCACGTGATCTTGGTTGGTTACTTATTTTCGTAGAAGTTTTTGAATTGAAATGGTCTTTGTGAATTTGTAACAATGTGTTCTTTTTGAAGATTTTATTTAAACTGAGGACTCTAAAAGATTTAAACATTTCAACCTATCATATCATGGGTGTAAATGGCTACATTTATTAAGTTCCAAACGGAAACATTTGACATGTTTCTTCATTGAACTAAGAATGTCCTGATTTCATTATAATTCAATGAAGGATTATCTGAATACATAATTAGGACGAATTAGATTTTTCTTATTGAAATATGAGAAGGGAGAGTTTCTTTACCATTTTTCATTATTAACTTAAAACCCAGAATTTTTGAGTTATTTCTCTATTGAACTAAGGAATCGATATCTAAATCCGGTGTCTAAAGTGATAACACAATGATCGGGTATGCAATATCTTTATTAATCAAATAATATTAATTATGATCAGCAATTGTATTACCACAGAAGTGATTTTCTAGTATCACGTACTTTTAGTCTTTCACTAACATATTCTTGATGTACTTTTATTTATTCACTACTGTCACTAGATGGCAGTGCTCCGCAACTCAAACACGAGAAATCTTTCTCTATTGAGTTGGGCATTTTTTGTAAAATAAATTCATACTTTTTTGTAATTAGCTATTATATCTGTACTATTAAATGTTATATATATATGTAATTATATTAATAATAAAAAAAATAATGTTGCATCTATTGTTATGTTATAGGTGGACAAAATAACTTTACATCGGAGCGACGTCTTCATGAAAAATTATCAAATTCATTTTTCTCAAAATGAGGTATTTTGAGTTAGTTCCCTATTGAACTAAGGTGTCGATATGCTTTAGACGACGCTTGTGATTTTTGTGACCCAATAATAATATTATATTTACGTTGTTTTATGAAGTAAAGTTTACTGGCGGCTACAGATCACTGCAGACCCGTCAGCGAGTCCGTGGAGTGAGGCGTCTCTGAGGTAAGAGAGTGAGGTACTCTATCCTGGAGTAACGCATTAACCAAGTCCGCCATCCCGACCAATTCATCTTATAAGTTTTAAATAGTTACATTTTTTGGTAAATTACAATACGTTACCAAATCTCTGTTTCGGAAGTCAGTGACTAACCTGAATACGAACAGGTGCGATAATGCTATGTTTACCTTAAAAATTCCTAACCTGGCTCCAGCGGTCTCAGTCCAGATGTGGTACAATCGTTATCAGTTGAAATTCCTAAAATAGGTCTATCTCAAACAAAGAATTTGGCGGTAAATAAAGTAAATAAAATGCACAATGGTGACATGTACCTATACTTTTCATCTTCAACAAAGGTGAACAGTAGCTGATTTAATATTTCTACATAGAATTCTAAATAATAATATCGACTGTACCGAGCTTCTCGGTTCCTAATTAATTTCAACAAACCTTTGAGACATATCCGCCATTGAGCACTGTTCCACACGCATAGTTAAAAAAAAATGCAACTCCAAATTCGACAATTAACCGTGCTCGTCATCCATTCAATAATATTTACCTAAACAACCCTAAAATTGGATTTTCTTCGGATTCACTGGCCACATTTAAAAGGAGCATTTTGACAAATGATATCAACTGCTCAATGCGCATACATTTAGCATCGCTTCTATATGTAGATCACCACTTCTCTACAGACACACTTACAAATGCTCGTACACACTAATGTCTCCCGATAAATACTCAATGTATGAATAAAACATTACAAGGAAACATACATAGATACCCACCATGTAATTTTAATTACTGGAAATTATTTCTCGTTGTACCGAATGTAGTCTTGTTTCTAAAATAAATAAAAAATATAATAATAATAGAATAAAACTTATAAAAATAAATAAAAATATTTTAAAAATAAAATAAAACAATTGAAACCAACAAAAAAAAATAAAATTAAAAAATTAAAAAAAAAAATAAAAAAAAAAATAAAAAAAATAAAAATAAAAATAATAAAATAAAAAATAAAATAAAAATAAAAATAATAAAATAAAAAATAAAATAAAAATTTAAAAAAATAAAAAAATAATAAAAATAAATAATAATAAATGAAAATAAACAAAATTAAATAAAAAAATATACGTATTTGGTGCCGTGGTGTGGTTCGTATTGTGCGAACTTCACTGAACTGTTCGGACTTCTTGTGAAACCGCGTAGTTTGTTGATTACCAAATTGCCAAAAATGGTGATTCATTTATACGTACACATAATTAAAGTTCTTGTTTGGACTTTTTCGAATCTAGGATTATGCATAAAGATTGTCAAAATAAGTCGTAACGTCAACTCACCATAATAATTATTGTGGTAAATTAATTACAATGGCGTCGCATTGACTTACCATACAATAAAAACTTACCTAGACTTTTATATCGGAATAAACAAGAACCTGGAGAATGGCACAAAAATAACCAAAAATGATGCTACCCATGTATTAATAACGGCAGTAACCAGATTTCAAATATTGTCAGGTTATTCGTAACCCGCGAATGTTTCTTTTTTTCTGTACAATTAAGTACCGGAATTTTGCGACTCGTGCGACAACAATCTACTAACCTTTTCCCATCGAGGTTTGTACGATAGCGATAATGGAATTGGGATTATCCGGACTTTACAACCCTGTCCATGATTATTGGTGTATTGCAGTGACGCACAACCGGTGGCCCGCGAGCCTATTACATGCGGTCCGCTAGCCTCTTCGTGTAGCCCACTTGGCAAAATAAAAATAAATAGCATTAATTTATTGGTTTGACCTTGGGTCTAGAAATTGATATTTTGAGTGGGTTCCATTTTATGTGGGTACATGAGATTATTTTTGAAAACATGGAAGTAACGGAAGTGAGTTTTTATATTTCTTATTTAATAGCAATCGTTCAGATTTCCTGGTTCTGTGATCAAAATATTTAACAGGTCCATTCTGTACACAAAATACAGAAGTTTATCGTGACAAACTTTTCTGTCCTCAATATTTTGAATCTGCCGCCCAAAATTACAAACTTTTCTTTAAAAATTCAGATTGATAAAAATCGACAGTATTTATTAGTTTTACCGTGGAGATGGATTTTTTTTCGCCTGCGGCGCTCTTGTGTTCCGTTCTTATCTTGTAGGTAAAGATCGTGTCTTTATATCGTGTTTACCTTTTTTAATAACAAAATACCTAAGAAAATTTTCATGATCAGTTCATAGTGAGATAGGTGGTCTAGGTAGTAGTGGTGGGCGAAGCGGCTCGGTTTAGTGAGCCGGAACACTAAATCAGCTCTTTGTATTATACCGGTTTGGTGATCCGGCTCGATTGAACGACGGTTCGCGTCCCCCCGCACTATGTCCTCTCCTTCGCTCCCTAAGCCCTCCTAAAGACGTCCTTAAGATGCTCTTACACGATACTTTTTTCGTCCAGTTTTCATGTGGATTGTCTTTACAGATTACTTTCTTTTGGGGGTATGTGAAGTCACTAGTCTATGCTGATAAACCAGAGACGTTGGACCTTTTGGAAGTCAACATTCTCCGTGTTATTACCGATATACTCGTACGGCCCCAGTTTCTCGATAAAGTTGTCGAAAATTGGACTTCACGATTGCGCTTCATTCGAGCTAGCCTTAGCATTCATATGCCCGAAATCATATTCAAACAATAATGGCATAAAATTATCTATTAAATAAAGCCAATATCTTAGACATTAACATAATTTTAATGTGTTTTTTTTTCATTTTGAATTTGTATACCTCCAAAAAAAAAGTACAAAGGTTGTAGCTTCTATCCTATTTCTTACAGTTTACCCACAAAATACATATATGTTTACATGATACATTTGACGATCTGGAGGTATGCCTATCAGTACGGTCATCTACAGACAGGCTTTCACTAAAACACTCGATACATAAACACACGACAAGATTTATAGAAAACCTACTAATACCACAAGCCAACAAAACAATATTTCAAAAAAGACCTTACTACATGCCAATTAAAGTATGTAACATCCTTCTACGTAGCACCAAACAAACACACGATCTACTTCTATTCAAATAATCACTAAAAACATACCTTCTGTACAAATGTAAGATTGAACGCACTTAGATTAAACTTCTGTATATTTTATATATAAATATGTACTTTTTTTATATTTCTGTCTGATTCGTATTTCTATACAGTGAAAAACCATGTAGATAATGTCATATAATATTCTCTTGTTCTGTTGTTATTTGTACCTACTTTATATCTGATTATTTACATCCTTAGCTTCTAAATTGTTATTTTATAATATCTAAAATGTTCATCTAAGTGAGTCTGCTACTCGTGAAAATTTTAAATTGTGGTTTTAATTTGCATGCATCTAATATATATATATATGTTATTTTCTAATTATATTAGGTTAAGTTATTTTGTGTAGATTTTCTTGCTCTTTTGTAATTTTTTCTTTATATTTAATTATTTATACCCCTAGTTTATTCTGTATTGTTATATAGTATTCTAAATTGTGCATGTAAGTGAGTCTGCTGCTCATGAATATTTTATGTCATAGTTTTAATTTTCATATATATACTATATATGAACTACGTAGTATATCTGTTATTTTAAAATTAGGTAGGGTTAGTTAGTATAAAGGGCACTTACGTAAACCTTCACAAAACTGCGCTATAGAAATTAACTCATATTATTATTTTTATTATTGATATCTATTTTTATTATTAACCGAATCGGAATTATGTTGAAATTTAATTAAAAAAAACATGTATATATTTATTTGGTAAAATAGTTTATTTGCCTTTGGGCGTTTTTTAGAAGGTTCCCTTATTTTGCCGAGTGGATCCCACAGTGCCCACCTTATCTATCTATAAACACAAAGTATTATTCTTATTCCAGGTTTAGTTCCCACGGTTATGAAAAAAATGTGGGCTTATATTGAAATTCCAAGAATTTACCTCGAATATTATGTAGCAAGCCTGTGTGGAATACAATATATTCCCATGCATCTCTCGGAATGCGGGTAGAAAAAACAGAAGCTGTGACAATTCAAATAAGGCACGACATCCGTAGCAGAGCGCTAAGCTCCTTGGCCAAGATTCAGAAGTTGACGGATTCGAAACCAGAGTAGGCAAAAAGTTGTTTTTATTTTATGCGGTTTTTTTTGCATGTAATTTAATAAATGATATGTTCTAAAACCAGCATATTATTTGTATCTCAATCACAGAGCAAATAATACAAAGAGATGACCTAACAAGCAAGGTAAAGAAAACAAAATAAGGGTGCGGGGGCGAGCTAGGCATGCCGCCAATTTAGTAAAACAGCAACTAAGTAAAGAGGATCGACAAACGACTAAGACATGTGTACCTTCATTAAACACAGGAGTTCTGAACAATCGAATTTAGATAATTTAAAGTTTTCTGAATAGCCAGGTACCTCGCAACGTTATCGCTTCTCATCTCCTCCCCACTTATTTTAACCTCACTACTGCTCTAGTCCCACTGGCTCCAGGTAGATGGGATTTTTATGGGGACATCACAATATGACCCTGAATGACAGAAGTATTTGATTACTTGGTCGTTCCATGTCTTCCTCGGGCGTGGCCGACTTCTTTTACAACTCACTTTCGCGTCTTACTTATACTTCTTTCTCCGTTCATCCGCTCCGTATGTTCAAACCATCTAAGCGTCTCTTTCTAAATCTTATTCACTGCGCTTTCATCAGTTTTGCATTTCTTCAGAATCAAGACAGTCAAACATGACGGTCTCCGTGATTAAGTGGTTACGATCCTTGGCTACGAATACGGAAGTCGCGGGTTCAAATCCCGGCGTGCCAATAAAATTTGATTAGATTGTGTTATTTCACAATTTATTAATTAAAAATAATATATAGTATATTTATGACACGTTCCAGAGTAGTAGATACTGTCAGTATCGCCCTATCTGATGAAAAACCACCATTCACAATCTAAACTCTTGTGACATAAAAAATAGAATTTAAAAAAAACTCACTTTAAGTCATTTAGTAGGTACCATGGAAATTATGACGATCTCCCATCAAAAGTTCGTTTTTTTTTAACGAAAACAAAGGTTTTAAGTTACAAGACAATGCGCAAAATGTCGGATATTCGCAGTCCATTGTTTTTTTTATTAAATTCTCGTTTTCAAACCCATTCCAAGTAAATGAACAATGATTCGCGAAAATGATTTAATGTCCGCCATTACCTAATACAAAGTTTTGTCACCGGATCTTTTGTTTGATTATTTAAGATTAGTTTTTTCATAATGGCTAATCGAATGGAAAACCGTTTTCCCATTGCTATTCTGATTCGATTTAATTAGCGAATAAATCTTTACGTTATCCTAATGACATAGTGACTTGATCACTTCCTAGACTAGATCTGAATTACAGGATTTCCCCATCCGTCTTCTCTTACTTCCTAGCTACAAACCTTCCTAATATATTTTTCAATTATTGGAATAATCTAATGGAGCTTATAGGAGTACACTTCATTGTCATGTTTAATCATAGAAGAAGATAATATTAACAAATCCAATGAAACATGAAACAGAAAAGATACAGAAAACAATGGAAGAAAATTAAGTAAATAATATGATTGAAAATAAGACTGGAGGGTCTGCATTCGAGTACCAGTTTTTTTTTGTCATTTATATTATCAAGGCTTCTAACTTACATATTGTATCGCATGTTGCAGAGTGGAAGATACTGTCGGTATCGCCCTGGTGAAACACCACCATTCAGAATTGAATTCTTGCTTGAAATGGCTTTCAGCCGTGTTTGGTGACCAGATCTGAATAGCCAGGTATTTCCCCACCTTCCTTTTCTCCTTCCCCTCCCCAATATCTTCAGCCTCACAACATTCCCCAATTGGGGATGCCATAGTCTCACTGGCTCCAGACGGTTAGGAGCAGTTGGGACTCTTCTGCGGTATTCAATTTAAAAAAAAATTCACCTTTACTCACATAAAAAAAAACACTGAAAGATCTGTACTCTACAATATTGTGTAGTTTTGTGCTATGGCTGTGAGAAGCAGAGGATTGCAGGATCTAAACTATAAACGTATCATTAATGACATATTTTTATTTTATTTTATTGGTATTAATTATCAAAGACTCGACAGAATTCAGAACTAAACTTAAAACTCATCTTTTCAGACTAAAAGAAATTCACCCGTAAATTGCATAGCTAGGCTAGCCGGTCGGTGCTCACCTAGTCACTTATTATTACTAAAAAGTTTAAAAAATGCACGTATCGGTGCGCAAATGCGTCCACAGCCCGCAACACTGTAAATAACTAAAAGTGTAAAAAATAAATAAAAATGGTAATATCCATCGGAGCTTCTTACGCTTTTTAAGGTCATTTTATAAACATTTTCCAGTCCTAAAAATTAAAAGTATTTCAAATAAATGCCAACTCTTCTTGTGCCACTAATCTTCTAATAAATGTAACATCAATAGAAAAATAGAAAAGAAGAATGAAATAGCAACTGTAAAAATATCATCTCTATACTTTAATTTTCTAATAAAACTGTTCATGTGATGCGACCTGCGAGGAAAGTATGTTTTTCTGTATCTATTTGTGCATAATTAGATAAAGAATAGGAAGTAAGATTTGTACATCGCCCTTGAGGTGATTTTTCAGAAAAACGGCGCTATACAAGTAATCCAATTATTATTAGTAACAATTTTATGCATCATACATACATACTTACACTGACGAATGGGTGTTATCACCAATTTATTTCTTTAAATTGTTAACACAACGTTCCTTTTTTGACAAGCACCCCCTTGAGTGTGCCACTGTGAGTGACCAAGTGAGAAATGGAGTAACCTTGTACAATTACTGTTCTTAGTTGGGACATTTCAAAAGTATCTGCACTATCAATCCTCGTCGACTTAAAAGATTGCAAAGAAAATAATCTTTATAGATGGGTCGCTTTCTTATTTACTTGATAGTCTGAGCTGAATACCTCCTAATGATAAGACGGTTGTTACAAGCATCAATGTAAATACTAGTTAAAACACGCGAGTAAAATACGCAAAAAGAATTAGTTGTTTCTGAGCTGTTTGACAAAGTGTGTAGTGTCTTTCGTGACATAATAAAACACCGTTAAAAAGAACATAATCTCTGAAGTAAAAAATACTGTAATAAACTTCTATAAAGTCATCAATCTTCCATAAAAATGCTTATTTCGAAATACCATGAAAATTGTCCCATAAAATACTTGAAATTATAATAGATAGATTATTTAACTAAATACCACAATTCCCACAATTACAACAACTGATGGAGAAATTTAAAAGAAAAATCTTTTCATTAGTCTCGAAAAAATAAACGGTAAGGCCTGCAAAGATACTTTGAAATGGTGGATTTCCAATTCGGATCAAACAGTTCTTTTTTTAATGTTCTGAGGCTAAAGGAAGTGAGAATAGGAAGGAGAAGGACAGTTAATTAGCCGCAACCAAAGACATTTCAAGTTTATTTTCGATTGTTAATTATGATCCTTCACCAGGGCGAACTCTGAAAAATTGTTCAAACACGACATTTTTTTTACATTTTTTTTACAATACACTAAAAAAATGATATATTTATATTGTTTACCAGCACCGAAGTTCGTTTATATCGTATATTTGTATTCTTGATTATCCATGAAATTTTCTAGAATAATCATTATCGCTTCAGAACATTGGGAATCCCAGGCAACAGCAGCTATAAGTTACTTAGGACCCCTATAATTTAATTATGACCTGAATTGAAGGCAATTCAACCAAACTTTAGAAATCTCTCTAGGTAAATAGCATACATTGTACCTCAAATCTTCCAGAGTTATCCCCTACTTTCTTCAGTTTTTCCAAGCGTCAAGGAAAACCTATATGAATCATTTTATTTTTATTTATTTATCTTTATAAAAAAATAACGTATAAGGGATTGATCGATACAAAGTTTACAAAGTTAACAAAGTTTACAATGTTTACAAAGTTTACAAAGTTTACAATGATTACAATATTTACAAAGTTTACAATGTTTACAATGTTTACAAAGTTTACAAAGTTTACAATGTTAACAATATTTACAATATTTACAAAGTTTACAATGTTTACAAAGCTTACAAAGTTTACAATGTTAACAATATTTACAATATTTACAATGTTTACAATGTTTACTAAGCTTACAAAGATTACAAAGTTTACAATGTTTACGAAGTTCACAAAGTTTACAAAGTTTATAAAGTTTACAATTTACTTTAAAATGTTATGGTAAAAAGTTTGAAGCGTCAATATATAGCTATATCAGTTGATTGCCACAAATTGTTTTATCAACTAGTCGCTAGTAGAAAAAACAGTGTGGCTACCTACCCCTGTCATAAATGATTCATTGCCACTTACACTCCCGGCGTATTTTTCGGGTAAATTCGACCTTCACTATAGAATTTTAGTACGTTTGACTTTTTGCATGCAAAAAAAAAGAGTTGTCGAAAAAAGTTATTCATCTTTTTTACTTGTACCATCACGGAAACTATGGACAAGCCATACATGTATGATTAACATTCACATTGACTATTTACTAAACCATTTACGATAATCCTAGTATTAAAAATGTCACCAAAACATAAATATTGATGTGTCAGCTAAAACCGTGAATGGGACGAAATAATGTCTGCTACAAAGTGTTAGGATTTATTACGAATTCATTACAATCAAATCTGTATTTTAGACACTAATACAATAATTTATATGATCAAAACATCCATATATTTGCAAGTTTAAAGTCCAATGATCCATCAACCTTTTTTTATTAAAATTTTATTTACATATTGTAATGTTTATGGTGGGTGTCTTAAAAAACTGTAAAAGATTGCGCGAAGTGACACGAAAACAACTCATTGTTATACGACATTTTCCTGTCGTAATTCTTTTGTACAATTCCACATTACAAGTAGGCGGGTGTTAAAGTCTCTGAATTTATTAAAAAAAATAACCTTTACGATATGCATATTCTGTGAAAATAAATAATGCCAAATTCAAATCATGAAGATGCAAAAAAAGATGTCAGGTTTTATGTAAAGACATCCCGTACAAGTTTAAAAAAAATATTTTTTTAAATATGAATTGAGTCTAAACTGCTACCAACTGTCAGGAGACAGTAGGACTGTCATTCCTATTAGGAATATGTTGTAAGACTGAACGGAGCGGGGAAGGGTAAGTGTTAGGAAATTGGAAGATTTGGAAGTATCTGGCTATTCAAATTTGGTTACCAAATACGACTAAAGTTATTTCAGGCTACTTTTGATTGTGAATGATGGTCTTTCACTAGGGCGATACTGTGAATCCTCTATCATAAAAATGAGAATCAATTACTTTTATGATTTTATGATAGGGTTTCTACATCGAATAGATAATACAAGATAGAAGTGACTTCAATATTATTTTTAAGTCACTGCCTTCACTGCCTGACATCGTATATCGCCATTTCATTTAATCGAAATGAAAAAATCAATGATTTGAAATTTAAGAAAGGAAAAGCCAAACTTTTGGATCACGAAACACGCCCTCATTGCACTGTTTGTATTTTTTATTTTATTTATTTATTCCAAGAGGGAGGGAGCGCGCTAATATAAATAATCATTAGGGCGTAAGAGATCGTGTTAAAAATATTTAATAAAACACGACATATTTAGAATACAGCAAAAATCTCAAGACTAATGACTTAAGTAGCATTTAAAGAAACGCTGCGAATTTGTTCACACCTATAACATGTTAAATACCAGAACCACACGTGTTATTTATATTTTTCGGAGTAAAGTTGGCGATTTTTTTCTATCGAGGGAATTTCACATGAATACTTTTTTTAACTAGACATCTGAATAGAGATTAACATATGTTTTTATAAGTTCATAAAACTTCAAGTTTTCGGGGGAAGTTTGTAATGTACCTACATAAAAATTCTGAATATAAAGACATAATAATAATTATTTTATCAAATTTAGTTTTACATTACATATACATATATTTTTATTGCTATATTTGGAAATATTATTACCAGCGTCTTTGAGGTGATTTTTCACAAAAACGGCGCTATAAAAATCATCCGATTATTATTTTTAATATTATAGAATAAGTAGGCACCTACTTGTTGTATGTTTTATGAAAGATGATTATTGATTCTGATCCTTGTTTACTGTTGTGTTATTTTTACTCATAAAATTGTTACTCGATACGGGCTTAGTTCTACTGAGGTTAATAAATGAGTTTAAAAAAAATACATGTGAATAAACAATAAATGAATACATAGTTTTTCAATACGACAAGAAATTTGAAAATGGTTTTAAGGGTGCTCTCAAATTTCGAGTCATAAATATCACTTTCCGAGCTATCGTGTCCATTTTTTTTATTAACAGCCAATTAAACGTATTATTGCCACTTCCCCTTTCATTCCGCTTAAATTCAAACAAAAGAAAGCAGTTTTTTTGCACAGAAGCAAAATAGGTTTAAAAATGTCGGTTCTGCATCATAAAACGCATAAAGTTCGACCATTAATATGCAAATTCTTTAGTTTTATCTATTGTTGGAGTTATTACAGTCCTGCCTTTAGATTCTAGGCACTAGGTCAGTGATGCACAACCCGTGGGCGCAACCAAGCCCAATTTTTTTTTTAAATTTGAATATAAATCAAATTTAATAATGTTATTATTAAGTTCTTCAACTATTTTTAGTTTTTATTGTTCTAACAGCTGTTTCGGCGTTTAAGGCCATTTTAAAACTAGACAGTTTTACATGAAATTAAAAAATAAATAAAATTAAATGGATTTCTACGAATTAAACACCAAAACAATTAATGAGTCTGATTCATGTGGCCCGCGGAACTTTTCGTACGGCACACTTGGCTAAATGAAAAAATATATATTTAAAAAAAAACATCAGAGGTGGAAAGGTGTTGAATATTTAAGAAAGGGTTTTTTGGTATGTGAACAAGTCGTTGAAGTAGCAATGGAATATTTAGTTTGAATCGTCCTTAACAAACAAAACATTAATTAGATCGTTTTCGGCTCAATAAAAGTCATCGGATATAATAATATCAGTATTAGAATTAGATAGAGATTGGATATTAATTTCTCATTTAATATCCATTTACAAAATTTCTGAGTGCTGTGATCAAAATATTCAACGATTTCTGTTCTGCTTTGTAAGAAAGTTCACTAAATGCGCGTTATTTATAGAAGCTTGAAGAATTCATCAAAATTTAAAAGTTAATATTCAAGTTCTGTGAAAGTTTTATTCAAGTACTGTTATTATTCAAGCGTCGTGTGTGTTCAACGTCTGGCCCATAATGTACTAAAAATAGAACTTGAATAGAACGTTTACAGAAGTTGAATATTAACTTTGAATTTTTGATGAAAATTTGATATTTCCCGAAATAACCCGCCTAAGTTATATATTTTTTTTAATCAGCCATCAAAATAAAAGTATTTTTTTACATAATTATCCCATAATATTGTAGAATGACGAAGATGGTAGTCTTTTGTGGTTTGACTTTAAATGTAGGTATTTTTCTAGACATCTAGGATTGATGCATTAAAGGTTAGCGCTTTATAAAACTCCATTTCGTGATTTGAATATTTTGATTCAGCCACCAAAAAAACGAGAGCTTTTTTATATATTTTTTTTTATTTGAATACCGCACAAGAGTCCCAACTGCTTCCAACCGTCTGAAGCCAGTGAGACTATGGCATCGCCAATTGGGGAATGTTGTAAGGCTGAAGGTATTGGGGATGGGAAGGAGAAGGAGAAGGAGAAGAGGAAGGTGGGGAAATACCTGGCTATTCAGATCTGGTCACAAAACACGGCTAAAAACCATTTCAAGAAACGTTTCATTTCTGAATGGTGGTCTTTCACCAGGGCGATACTGAGAGTAAACTCCGAAACGTGCGCAAATATATTATTATTTTTAAATTAATTAATTGTGAAACTGCACAAATTAATTAAATAAAATTTACTTGCGCACGCCGGGATTTGAAGTCGCGACCTTCGGATTCGTAGTCGCGAGCCTTACCCCTCGACCATGGAGACCATCAATTATGTTATTATTAATATTTCAGAATGATAGAAATCTACAAATTTATTGGTTTAACCGGAGAGATACTATTTTTTTCGCCTGCGGCGTTTTTTTATTCGCTTTGAGATTGATTTATTAAATGGTTACCGTTTGAAAAAATATTGCAAAATTTACACGACATAATGGCGACACCGACTCCAAAGTTAATCTTGTCAAGCCGGTACCTACCCTACCCTTTGCGGTCCGCGCCTTCCGGCTAAAAAGGTTGTCCATCACTGCTTTAGGTAGCGGGAGAAACACCTCTCTTAATTGCACATATATTTTATCTTCGCAATTCCAACGGTAGTGAAAATCGTTGAGTTTTATTGATTCTAATCTCGATGTAATTAATCTGTCTGGTAAGAGATGAACTTTGTTAGGGAACCGCACATAAAAAAGTGACTTTTTTAACTTAGATCGTTAAAACCCAAACCAACTTTAAATAATTATAAATTAAATTGTTGTTAACTAATAACTAGAGACACGCATTTTAATTATTTTTCCGGTTAGTATTTCATATCAGAAAAATGTTTTATTATGGCGTCGATTTTCTTCTTATTTTATTGGGCACGGTATTAAAAATAAAAATTCGATAGTAAGTACCAAATTATTACTAAAAAATCCAACTGCGTCCATCCTAAAAAATATTTTTTGTCAACAACTTCAAATCAAAGTTGAAATATCTAATATGTATAATATAGTCAAACAGTAATTTTATTTATTCATATAAAAAGCCAATACATAACAATAAAAAATGTCATAACACTCTAAATTTTCTACTTGTCTTGAAATAAATTGTCACGTATTGTTGTCATGAATAGAGGGGAGAAAAGAAGAGAAGAAGGATGCAACATTATCTATACTGCCGTCGTAAGTAAAAAAAATGTCTTACCACGGCAGTATTGATGTCTATTGCTTGTCTGTTAGTCATTGCTCTATATAATTGTCTATACTTGTGCCCACTTCTCGTATCAACAGCTCATCTGTTAACATGTCATTGTAAGAGTTCACTGTTAAATGTAGTCATCAAACCGTCTTCATGAGTTATTATTATTATATCAAGTATACACTCGACAAAATATGGACTAAAATCATTAGAATACATTGGCTGCACCAACTATAACAAATTTCCTGTAGAATTAAGAGCGTACGCTTTTAACAAATCTCGAAATGATATTCTGAAATCCAAGTTTTTTAAATGCTATTTGGAACACGATCTACTATAAGTACCAATTCTTTTCTGATGGCCGTCTTGCTTTCCGCCCAAATTCCATCTTATACCCTCCATTACCTTAGTGAGCGGGCTTAAATATATATCAGCAAGCGCCACTAGCACATTAAACACAATTTACAATTATTTGAAATAAAAATAAATAAAAAGCCCCACAGTAGCAATAGGCAGCCCGCTCACTGGGTGGAGAAGATTATCTCCAGATTTATGCACCTCTAATCACAGTTGACACAGGAAGAGGGAGAAATGTTCCCTGGAACTGTACAAAAAAATTTTACAATACGATATATATATGGCAGTCTTGATAAACTTTAAAAATTATCATATATTCGTACATTTACTTTTTCTTTCCTGTGAAACATTGTTATATGTGTTTACGTGCATTTTTTAATTGTATCTGTATATTTCGAGTCTCTACCTTTGTTTATATTATTTTCCTGATGTGTTATATACATACATATACATATATATGTTGTTTTTTATATTTTCATATACAAAATTTGTTTTGAAAACTTTGTAAAACCATATATTATATACCAGTAATTAACATTCCCATAATGAGTTTGTTTAATATCTCATGGGAGTGGAACTTCGTTGCGTGTATACGTATGAAAAAAAAATTAGACAACAATAAAACATTTCATGAGGATCAAAGCGAAAAGCAAAAGTGTTTCTCTTAATTTAACAACATGGTCATATTACAAAGGTTTTTAGATACTAGTTATGAAGTTGTGAATTCTTGCTTGTCCTTTTGGTGCCATAATTGATTAGACAGCGAAAGAAATGCCTCGTGACGACTATCAAAGACTCTAAAAAATAAATTTAAAAAAAAAATCATTTGAAAATTTTATGACTTTCCAAACATTTATTTTTTTCAAAATACATCTAATTAATGAAATTCTTTAGTAGGCACCTACTTGTGATTTCCATTTTGAAAATATTTTACCTAAATTCTTTTGAATGTGTAATCTGTGGCTAACCAGAGTGGTATATCTATGGGCTAACCTCAATACAACATGGGGGGTTCAATGTTTTTGATACTAATTTTAAAACGTTAAAGCAACAGTTTTACATATTGAATTTCATTCAAACTACTTTCTAAACCTTCCCGGCACTAATAAAAACAAACTGTGCTATTTTCAGCGATACCGGTAAAGTAATTTTCGGATAAATCGAGGACAGACAGACAAACATTCATTTTTATATATAGAGATTAACAACTGAAGAAAGTTTTATAAGTAAACAAAGGTTTTTTTCATAAAAATGTGTATCGTGCATTAACTGACTACAAGCAACTTACATTTGGTTGCCAAGATAACCAAGATAAAAATAAAGAAAACGCATCGCGTAGCAAATATTTACTCCATACGCGTAATTGCCTCGTGCTACAGTTACTAAATAAATAAATCATTATTTCACTCGGTACGCCGCGACCATGGAAGGCTGAATAACTAAGATGTGTATTCAGTGTAGAATACTGTATTCAGTGTAGAAATTCATAAGAATTCTGTTATTAGCAATTTTTTTTTTAAATAATTGGATAATTCGTAAAGTGCCGTTTTTCTTAAAAATCAATTCAAGGCCGGTGCAATAAATCTTATTTTTTAGTTTCCTTTGACATCTTTTCACACTAAATACTGCTTTCAGACAACAAATAAATTGAATTCTTTGCATTTACCTCTCTCCTTGTAATTAGTCTTACACAAACTCATCCTCTCACTTTTTTATAGTTACTCGGCACAGGAGGCTCCAAGGGAAATAATTTCCCTCAAGGCCTATGTCATTTTTGGGGATTCTGTGTGGAGGGTCTTTTAGAGAATAGGGGAACTGAACCTGAGTCTTGAAGAGACTCATATTGTAGAAGAGAGGAAACACAGAGGCCGACAAATCGTTTCAGTCAGGATGTTGAACACAAGAACGAGTCGTAGAATCGATTTAGAACAGATTTCAACCGTTTACAAATGTCGAGGGTGCATTTGGCGTATTTCCCGAAGGGATCAATAGCGCTAGTTCCTCAGTACATCTTCCATTGAAATACCGATAGAACAAGGACAGCCCACGTGACGTATTTGCTACAAAGATTGCAATCCGTCTGTTAAGATAGTCGAATCTACCAAACGGACCGACCGTTTCTGTAAATCATTCCGGATTTTTTCCAGATAAGCAATGATATGAAACGCATTGAATTGATAAAATAAGCACAAGTCTTATATTACCTTTCTTTTAGGACAAACACTTTTTTCTTCAACTATTCCGCAAAACTTGATAATGTCTTTTTCTAATCCCACAAGTCTGCACCTCTCGCGATCCGCTACATCGTAAATACGTAAAGACAATAATTAAGTTGTTAAAAAAATTTATTATTCAATTTAAAAACGATTTATTTACAAAAAAGTTCTGCTAGGTAATTATTATTACTCGTTACGTCTGTTTCACCTTCCGAAGGCATTATCAAACTGTGGAGAAGTCACTTATAGACGATCTATTTATATAATTTCTTTGTAGATGCTTATAACGAAACTCGTAAAATGTTTTCATTTTTATTACCAATACTCTTATTAATTTCTGAGTAATTTTTTTGATTATTTTAACGGTTATTAAACCGTGAAGATTTCCGACTTCGTAAAATTACATTGTAAAAACTTTATATAAAAATAGAGTTCTACAAATTAAATTTGAACACAATAAATTATTTCATAAAACCTATGGCATATATATTTTCTAGCTTTGTGAAGTGTTTTTTACTATCCCGCTATATTATACAGAAAATGGCGCTATAAAAATACAACTAGATTAATTTATAATTTACTAAAACCCTTCGACGTTGGAGACCGAAAAAACTTTCTAAATATATCATGGAAATAGAATCTTTCGGTCATCAAATGCTTCCGAAACGCGTGTGGGAATATATTTCCATTATTTTACCCAGTGGCGGCTCGTGATATTTGAGTATTCAATAGTGCTAAAATTGAAAAAAACTACCTTATTGTTGTTGTTGTACGTGAAATTTTTTTTTTTTCGAAAATACTGTTTTTTTATGAAGATTTTTCAGTAAGTGAAAACACATAATTTAATTTTAAAATGTATATGTGTCATTTTCGGTTACAGCGTCATAAATAACGTCGTCTTTTGTTATCTCAAAATCCATCGCAATATTTGCAAATCACTTTCCCTATTTTCTGTGTCATTACCTTAATTTTCTAGAGTTTACGAGTACAACAGAAGTTTCATCCATGGTCCATAAATCTGGAAACCGCAAAGATGGCAACCCAAAACAAAAACAAAAACTCTTTTCCCGCGCGAACTTGACATTTCGTTCCGTTTTTTGAATCTCTTCGTTCCGTTTATGTAGAAATTAGACCGTAACCATAGAATGTAGGGTAATTGAAGAATATAATTAACAGTACGTACGTAATATCACTTCTCCCGAATGTCTATCTCGCCGGATCTGTAAGAAATACGTTGGTTTCACGCCATACTGTTTTTTATTATGCCTTAACGAAGCCGCAATGAATGACTCTGGACGTAAACACGCTTTTGCCGCGTTTTTGTTGACAATCGACGGTGAAAACAATCGAGTATGTTAGAGATGCACAACCTTTTTATCATATTGAAAAATATACAGTACATTTTGTATTTTGAAGGAGGCGGTTGTCAGCAAATTAATGATTTCATATTCCTAGGATAAAAATTTTAAATAATTTCCCAAACATCAAGCAGTATCATATCATTATGCAATACATTTGACCAATTAATGTGATACTGGATAAAAGTGTACTCGTACGTGTTGTTATATTATGTACGGTCAGATAATAATATACAGAACCAATTTATCTGGCAGGTCGCTGGTTCATAGGTTCTGAAGATTTTGTTGGAGGGGGCTTGTCGGAGAAATTCTTTTTTTTTTTATATTTCTGAGTGTTTGTTATTTCCTGGGTAGCAAAACGGTTATTCCAATTTTATTTGAAAAGTACGGATAAACATTTTTTTTCATTTTCATCCAAGGCTAATTCATTATTCATTAAAAAAAAATTGCCAGGTGAGTCAAAATAGGCCTGCGGGCCATTTGACGGTCTCGTAAATTTTATAATTTTTTTTAAGTATTTTATTTTTTCATTTGAATAAACCAACAGTTAACAATAATTATTAAGTATGTTAAATATATATAAAACTTGAATTAAGAATGGGTTTTAAATCGAATTTTATTACATTTATTACATTATTTTGTGTTATTTTACAATTTATTCATTAAAAATAATACACAGCATATTTGCGGAACGTTCCAGGGTGGTAAATACTTTCAGGATCGCCCCAGTGAAAGACCACAATTGAGAACCGAAACGTTGCTCGAACCCGCGTATGGTGACCAGAACTAAAGTATCATTGGCTCCAGACGGTTGGGAGCACCTGGGACTCTTCTGTGCTACTCACATAATTATTTATTTATTATTTAAATTTTGTAAAAAATGCTAAAATGGCTCGCGAGCCCTTGGTTGTTCATCATTGGAATACGTGATCCTCTGCTGATATTTTCATTCGGACTTTCAGAAAACGTTTCGATTCTAAATGGCGGTCTTTCACGAAGGCGATACTGAAAGTATCTACCACTCTGGAACGTACCGCAAATGTACTATACTGTATATTATTTTTAATTAATAGATTGTGAATTAATACGAATTAGTCAAATAAAATTTGCTGGCGCGTGATGGGATTTGAACCCGCGACCTCCAGATTTCAAGTAACCACTCAACCAAGGAGGCCGTCAAGTATCGTCAGATGATAATAAAATAATCGTTTTAAAATATTCAAAGCACAATTCATACCCGAACTTTTAAAGCTCCACACAGCCTACCTTTGGTCATAGACCAGTGCACGCCACTAGTGTATGTATGGTATACACCCACTGTCAAGTGTGGTTGTATGACCTGGCTTTCAATACGGTGTTCCTTGTTAGGTTTACCTACCTGATAATTGTAAGACTGAATTGTCAAGACGCGGTTCACTACAACTTGTGCAGCAACTGATACTTCTGTCGCGGAGAACCATTGTTCGAATGCTGTTTAGTCCATTTAGATGAGTTGCCAGTCTCCAGTTCTGAAGTCTGGTACTATAGGACTTATAGGTATAAGTACAGAGACGGATCTGCTATACAAGTATACCGCTAGTAGCTCCGTTGTAACCTCTTCCACTTTCTCATAAGCGACACACATTTTTGTTTTATTTATTTTTGGGAAAATTAACAGCAAATCCACAATTAACATATATATAATAATAAAAACAACAAATCATGCCAATTATAAATTTTCCACCGCTGATGATGAATACTATAAGTAAAGTGTGACAATATACAGTTTTAATTCAGTTAGCTTAACTATGAGAGGGGAGGGTGGAGGAGAACATAGGAGTGGGATAAAGGTACAAAGGACAAGAGTAGATGAAAAGGTGTTTCAAGTTATCTAGTTTGGGAGCAGTCGTGTAATGGATTTTAGTTTAATATCACGTATAGTCGAGTTAAAAATGCCAATGTGGTAATAATTTAAGTTGAATGAATATATACATATTATATATATTACATTATCTGTTTGACTCTTGTGAGTAAAGAACGTGTTAGCAAATCACAGTTTGTAATTGTCGTAAATGCGCCTCTCTTTATACCTCCTGGCTTTTGCGAGGAGCAAAGTGTTATTCGGTCCGCTGAAATTCCAGTGTAATGTTACACAACACTCGTTTCAACACTTATTTCCATCTCGATCCCCATATGGATTCCATGTGGGACCAGTATAAAAAATCTTTGCATTGCATGATCTTTGTTTTCATACCCACGATTTCATACAGATATGCAGATGTAGTTTCTATTGAAGAGGAAATAATATTTTGGGAAGGAACTTAATATAAAAAATGGCAACACATTAGACGGAAAATTTTATAACAAAAAAAAATTACGCGAAATTTACAGTTCTGAACGGAAACACGCGTTCACAATCAGTAATAAACGGTTCCATGACAATTCAACACGCGCATGAATCGGCACACTTTTTAAAAGTGATACAAAGTCATTAAAAGTACGAAAAAAAAACTAGCCTAAAAACCGAATATATTTTATTATTTTTATTATTATGAACCAAAAGATAAATACAATGTTTTACAAATTTAACACTAAGTATAAGAAACACATACAGAAATAATAATTTGAACGTAAAATTTAATTTAAAAGATTTGGTATAAACCACCCCATTAGGCTGCGCCTGTTCCGAGGTGGTAGAAATTAAAATTCTTTTAATATCCTTAATTATAAGAATATGGTATAAAAAATGGATTAGGAAAAAAGCTAAAAAAACATAGCGTGTAGTTTGTGCTATATATTAGATTTTCTTACTATCTGTCCGCAGCAGATAATGCCTTTTCTGGCAATTCATGTGTGAATTTTGTATTTGTGATTTTCAGTTTTTATGAGATGAATGTCGTTGATATCCTTTTCAATTAAATTAAAACATTTTGGTTCCAAATTTTGATAGTGTATAGAGTGATAATATATAGATAGTGAATAATCTATGTTAATTTAATTTTTTTTTTTTAAAAACAACAAATTTATTAATTAGGTTAGGTTAGGTTAGATTTTCGCCGTAGTGTTGAATTATCCGGTTACCGTAAAAAACACAATGCCTACCTAGTCTACCTATAATCTTTTTACGATCTTATCAATACATTTCGAATTAAACACGCAACATTTCCACAAAATACGTAACACAATAGTTATGTAAAAAATGACAGCTGTCAAATAATGAGCGCCAAACTGGACGAAAATGATTGCCAACAAATTGAGCAAGTCCTAATTTCCGTACGAAAACCATATGGAAAGACGACCTTTATGGAATCTATACGAAAAGGATGTCGTATAAAGCTTCCATAATCTCTCTTTCCATTCCAATCGTCGTTTGTAGGGAAGATAGAGTTTATAATGAAGCTATCGGCGGTTTCCCCGTAGATCTGACCCTGTACGCGAGTAGGGAATAACTCCTTTGGTAAATGATCACAACAAAGACCTCGGCTACTGCCTCCCGCCTGTCATTCGGGCTAATATGGTGGCGCAGAGCTCTACAGAGCGTTATTTACGTTCCTGTTTGACCCGTTCAACGCCGGAATCGACGACAATAAAATTTTCAAAATTATTTTTTTAATAAGCTTCAAAGACGAATGTTCGAACAGTTTTCAACGTGGCTTATTTAATCGCTGCTTATAGGAGCCACACTTAAAGTAGAGGCGACCAACACATACGAAGGATTGTGCATATTAATTAGTACATACAAATATATGTAAATGTACGCACTTCCGACAGTTATGTCCTTGCGAAACGTCACTGAGAAACAACATTTTGTCTTGCTTACGTCTACTTATTGCTTCTAATTAATGCATCTGTGCGAGTACTGTGTTTGCATCAACTCTCGCTGCGATATCTATAAAATGCTCTCAAACTCGTGAAACAAACTTGACTACAATAACCTTATAATTGTATATACTGTTTTCATTTTGTACAATACATGTATCAAATATTTTCAAGAAAAAAAAAATTCCTACCGGAGATTGACCGTGATTAAGCAATCTTCATCTCGCAGACCGCCATCGATCACACGGAGCGAATTCATCGCAGCTATATTGTCGCAGAGAGTGGTCGCCACTTGTTGTATCCGTTAGTAGGTTACACGGAGCAACTTAAACTGCGAAGGTAGTAGCGAGTGAATTGCCTTGCATGTCGAAAAATACACGAAACAAACAAAAAAAAACATTCAGCAACTAACAACTAGCGATTTGAGATGTCAAACGAAGCGATACTAGCTATGCATAGCAGCGAAGAGATCCCGTGGACGGCAATTAGGTCATGCGAAAGACAAAATCGTGCACGCGTCGCAATCAGAATTGAAGTGTTTTAATCGAAACGCTGCCTGCTGTGTTAGCTGCTCATTGAGTTACTCGCACCGAA
Organism: Halesus radiatus; assembly: GCA_022606495.2. Taxonomy (NCBI): domain Eukaryota; kingdom Metazoa; phylum Arthropoda; class Insecta; order Trichoptera; family Limnephilidae; genus Halesus; species Halesus radiatus. The sequence goes on from JAHDVE020003970.1 coordinate 47,877, forward strand.
TACCTTGTCACAAGAAGAGATGAAATTTCTCCGTCTGAGCGACGCTTAAACAATTAACTATAGTGCCTAATCCCGGTTTATCATCATAATCGGAAGATTAAATCAATTATTCCTACATACCTATATAATTTTATAATAGCAACCCTGCCTATTTTTAAATATTTATCTTTTCGCCACCTGCATAAGGAGTGCGCGATTTCGTTCGAATTTTCTGAAATGGATCGCCTTAACGGGTTAAGAGTGAACAGATAATATTATATTGCTCTTGGAGTATGTTATTATTTGCAAAACGGTCGAGTATCAGATGCTCCTACTAGAAATAATTCATAATATTATAACTTTCTCTAAATAATATCTTCTGGACATTGATAGAACATCATTTCTGCTTTCAATCGTATTATTATTACTTGTCTTAGAAGATATCTATGATTCTTCTCATCGGTAATTAATGGTGAGAAGCATGAATTACTCGTGTCATATAGCATATTTAGTATCTGTTCGATTCTGGATATTTTCACTTTCTTGGTCAAGCGGGTTAATTAAATCCATATAAATCGGTGGCATTTCAACTTTAAGTGTCAACGTAAGGTCTATGCACGTCTTCCAGCACCGCCCAGAGCAGTACAGTACATACACGACAATATTAATTGCCTACATTATCTATAAACACATTCATATTACAGCGTACGTAAGCGTAACGTATACGCACATGCACGGGCCAGCACCGGCCGGGATAGTCGGCTAGAATATTTTGATGGAGGAGAAAGAGATGGAGAAGAGGAAGATAGGAAGAACCTGGCTATTCAGATATAGTCACCAAACAGAGCTAAAGCCATTTTAAGCAACGTATTGATTCTGAATGGTGGTATTTCACCAGGGCGATAATGACAGTATGTACCACTCTGGAACGTGCCGCAAATAAACTACATATTATTTTTGATGAAAAATTGTGAAATAACACAATTTGATCAAATAAAATTCACCTGCTCACGCCGGGATGTCCGGATTCGTAGCCATGGATCGTAACCACTCAACCACGGATACGGTCAAAGTTCCAATCATCCAATGAGACGTAAAATTTCGTCAGTGAATTTCTTTTTTACTCATCTACGAAAAAAAGGCGCAGCCTGCTTCTACGAAGACAAACGCATTGCTGGAGAAGGATCTCAAGGAAAGCATATCTTGAAGAAAGCTAGAGCAATCGCTCGGCACATAGTTTGAAGTTGGGCGAAACAAATTTTACTCGTTGCTTCTATTCTAGGGTTATTTAATATTTTTTGTGATTTTGCACACGAGTTCAATCACTCTTCAAGCCAGTGAATCAATGGCATCATCAGTTTTTTGAGATTATTGTGATTTGGGGAAGAACATTTGGAAGTACCTAGCTATTCAGATTTAGTCACAAACCATTAATCAAACTATAAAAGAAACTCGGATAGGTATATCCGAGACACTATCTAAAGATTACAAATAAATAAATTCGGGTATAATCTTATAGTCATGATAAAAAGGTAGCTGCCAAAAATATATGGGAATTAATTGAAGATGATATTGACAGTTCTTAGAAATCGCAGTGTGATACCGATAGAAATGACGGAACGGATTGGGGTAGCTGTAGCTCAGTGGATTAGAGTGCAAGGTCCTGGATATACCATGTTCGAGTCCCAGTTGGTACCGATATCTTTTCTTTTCTGTGTCTTTCGGTTTCATGTTTCATTTTGAGAGTTGTTAAATACCTTCAATGATAAAAAAAAAAAACTAAAAACATGTTTATATATATATTACAATAAGGTTTCTAATCTTCAATGAGTTATTCCAATATTGACTATAAAATAAACGTTTAGGTTCTGAATGGTGGTTTTTCACCAGATCGACACTGAAAGTAAATTCCACCCGTAGAATTTCGTCATTCATTGAACGCAAGTTGCATTTTATCCGTAATCGTCACTCCTGAAAGCCTTTGAATTTTGCTTACTCAATCAATTTAACATTGCACATAAAATGTTTTTTATGATAGCTAAAGATATTCTTCACTCAATTGTGTGCAGAGGTATCTAGAAGCCTAGGTATTTCAGCGTACTTACAGTGATATTATTTGTCGTGTAGATCAGGGTTTAAAAGCGGCCCTTATATGGTAAAGGGCACGAGGAATGCGAGGCCAACAAAGGGATTGCAAAAAGCAAGCATGCTGTACTGGTATGTGAACTATACGGATGCAGATTGCTAAGAGTTGTAGTTCAGGTTCTGAATATCCTGGGACAAAAACATCCGTTCATATAATATTGCCACTGCTTTGAAAGTTTATCTGGTTACAATGCATCTTTAGATTTAAAAACAAGGTCTTTAAAATGATCCTAGACCCCGGTATGCCATTGTATAAAGAACGTGGAGACACAGCAGCAACAATGCAATATATTCCATAACCTATGAACCTCTCATAACCTGCAGCTTGATAGCTAGTTCTCAGCGTGGATTTGTTATTATTTGCTAAAGAGGGTAGAACGGAGACATTAAGATTATGTACGACACCAAGGTATTTAGCCAGACTAAATCAGCGGTTTATGGACGACACGACGTATTTACCAAATTGGACAGGTAGTAGTTGTAGAGAAGGATTACTAGAAGATAACAGCAATTGATCGACAGAAGTGAAATGTTATGTTAAATATAATGCTCGTAATTAGCCCAATGGCCGTGGAAAAGGTATTAAATGTTGCTGATGCATTTTTTCTTATTTAATTATCATCACTTATCTACAACATTCTAGTGTGAGATTTGGTTTGCTCAAGAAATGTTTTCCACGGGCCCCAATTCTTAGCCATTCGTCTAAAGCCCTCTGACCTTCCCACTTGAATTCAATCTTCCTCCGTGCTGTTGTTCCACCTCTTCGTCAGCCTGCTTCTTGGTCGCTTCTGTGGCACGCACATGGTCATGGTTGTCGGTGTCCAGTAATCTAGCATTATTTGTACATATCCAACCAATCGCAGTCTTTGGTATCTACAGAATCTTACGATGATTTCATGCTCTATTAGATCCTCGCGTTAATGATACAATTCTGAGGATTCCGTTTAAGACGAATAAAATAAAAAAGACAAATCGAAGGCACGAATTCACTGATTTCAGCGATATGCCAAAAATAGCACCTATCGTGGAACCTGCGTGAAGGCATCTATTTGAAAATCCAACTTAACCAGGTAAGGAAATTATTAACAATAATACAGTTGCATTACGGCATCAGAGTCCACATTTTTTTTTACTTGAGATCTAAGCAGTTATCTGCAACTAATTCAGTGAAGTGGAATTACTTTGTGATTCCACGGAGCTCCGATGTAGAAGAGTGTCTAGTGTGCCAGTTCATCTGTGCAACAGGAATGTTGGACTACGCAACGCCTGATATCATTGAATACCAGTTGAACTCGGCCACTAAATAATTGAAAGATGCAGAACAAGATTTCGTGTTTGATTAAAATGATTTCAGTTTCACCGGAGACTGATCTTAACTTTCGTTGAAAGCACGAGAGAGATATAATCGATATTTAGCTGTCTCTCTCAAACGACTAGTCGTGACATCGTGTTGTTAAACTGCAATTTGGTTCTAGCACGCTGCAGTAGTGTGCCTAAATGCATACATGATCTGTCACCATTAATTACATGTTAATTAATCCCGATAGTATCCAATGCCACAGCGTTGCCGTGCACAAATGCACATGCAAACGTCCATTCCAGGGTTGCCAGGTGAATAAGTACATTTAGGGACAAAACTGTTAAATTGAAAAATGAAAGGAAGACCATCTATTCTGAGATCGAGAACATATAGAACATAAAACAAAATTTAAGACATGTGCTTACTATTAACAAATAATATTGCATAATCTTGGAGTAAAATGCAAATATTACATGTATGTATATGCATATATGTATCATGGTTATCTTCAATGCTGCCTATATTTGAAAAGTTCTTCAATTTTTAATATATCTTAAAATTCTGGAGAACCATACTGTTTGCGCTGGTGGCGATAAAGTTGAATATAACAATTTCTAGATATTTTGTTTGAAGAGTTTTATCCACTATGAACAATTTTTATCTAATTTTATTTATTTGCTATCGATTTCGACGCATCCGTTAGGTACTATTACTCGCACACCCTTCAACTAGCGTTCTTAAAACTAACTTAAATTGAGCGAGTACATAAATAATTATACATTAGGTGAGAGCAGTGGGAGTGGGAGTGATGATTTGGAGGGGTGACGGTGTGCTATTTTGACCCCCCCTCCCACTTCTACTTCCATCACCTAATAATATCTAATTATTTCTGTACTTGTTTAAATTAAGTTAGTTTTAAGAACGCTGGTGAATGACACGGATGTGTCAAAACCGGCAGCAAATAAATAAAATTAATTAATAAATGTACATAGAGGATAAAACTCTTCAGAACAAGTCTATCTATGTAAAAATTTGCTCCGTCATAATTTAGGCCAAGATGTTTTCTAAACTCAACATTTTATTTGTTTAAATCTTTATCCATTGTAGGTATTATTTCGGACGATTCAAAGAAGACGGTGTACATGAATTTAAGTTCGAAAAAAAATCACCTTATGACCTTAATTTATATTACTCGCCCATTTTCCGACAGATATTTTAACATCAATAGAAGAAGTTATATTATGATTAAAAAATAAATCGCCTTTAGACTTTATTTAATAGTACCTACTTTTACACTGCATAACTAATGTATTGAAACATTCGAAATAGGAGGACAATTTAAGGCAATGGATGACAAAACTTTATAATTAATAAGGGAGGACTTATTTGGGTACCTTGTGGGATAACCGGGGTTTTACCCGCAGAGCAGTGACAAAATAGAAGACGATAAAATAGTGGATTAGGTATGCTTTTTTTGTTTTTTTCAATGATATATTTACCATTGTTCTGTTTTGCGGTAACCCTGGTATAACCACGCTTGCGACAGATCACATGCAACTCTATCCGCTGCAGATCCGATGCAATCAATGCGGGGATAGTTCACTTTCTCCCGTACCGGACGCACATCGTTAGGCGCTAATCTACTCCTTCAGGCCTTGGATTCTACTCCATTTAACAATTATTTGTACCATAATGACAATTCAGTCCATCTGTGCGTGCGACAACTAAATAATTACAACTTCGCGCCTTGTTCAACAAATCTGAAACATTAATTATTAAATATTATTACAAGGTTTCACTTTTCAGAGATAGCGTTGGGTATCTTAATATCTATCTATCTAAATGTCAATATATTTCAAAACTACGTGGATTTTCAAATTTTGTAAAACTATCGTTATTTTTACGTAATAATTTCTCCTCTAAACGTCCATCTTGAAATATTTGCTAATTAATGACTGCATAAGATAAAGGGCAATTGTAGCTTTGCATAGATGAAAGTAAAGTTTATACTCGACCAATTTTACCTTCCGGTTTCACCCTGTTTCAACATGATTTTTTTCAAGTGTATGTACATATTAAAAAAATGATGCCTACGTCTTCTGTTTTGTCGATTAAATTAATGTTTTAGAGCTCCATAGCTCACGATGCAAATAGGGTTGCCATCTGAAAATATGTGCGTTGACCCATACATTCTAGACACAAATTTCATGAAGGCAGAGCTCACGGTTAGAGAGTTATTGCGGTCTTACACGTTGCTCCATGAACATTTTAGTAGCGCTGCAGTACCTCGGGAGCCGTAATTAAGTATTATTATTTATAGTATATTAGTTATTATTACTCATACATGCTTCAACTTATGCCCATCGACGGATACAGTATAAATATCTGTATATCTATTTTTATTAATTTATTATTAAGTACATGGCATGAGTTGAAAAGTATACTCGTACATGTCGATAAACAGTTAAACATAGAGAGATGTGACAAATGCGGTATACAGTAATTGTGACATTTACGCTGGAAAAGTGAAAACATCTCGTTAGCAAACCTGCTCTAACGGATATCACTCTTCTCTGTCTCTCCTTATCCTCATTTTCCTTCAGGTTCTCTGTGATAGTAATAATAATAATAAAAATATGCATTAATGTAATTAATAAAAAGTACTTTGTTTACACCACTGTTATAACAAGAATCAAATTCATGTCGTCACTGATCACTCCGCCGAGTAACCACCCAGCCCCCCACCTCGACACTACCTGTCAAATACCTGCCTTTTTTGTTATTAGGTGAATTAAAAAATATATATTTATATATATATATATATATGTCGCAGGAGATCAAAATTTTATTCACATTTTTTACTCTAAATAAGGTCAGAAATTACAAGTTTAAATTGAATCAGTCAGTCTCTTAACACCTGTATATCCGTATAAAATAAAACATCATTAAATCTTTAAAGCTTAAGTATTGCATAATAATCGAATGCAAACTATTTCTACTGACAGGTGTCAATTTTTTTTTTACATAAATAGCAAAATTAAATATTTAAAAATATAACATTATTTCCGAAGCATCCGATACAAAGAAATTCTTTCGGCGAGCCAAGTCTTCAATATATTTATTAATTACTTTTATTTTAACATAGTTTTTAATTTCTGCAGGTAACGTAATTAAACATATGTAATCTAACTTTCTTTGCCCATATTTATTTGCATGCTTAGGAATAATTAATCCTATATTAAAATTGAGACGAGTATTGTAAGTGTGCTATGGTCTATTTGTATTATATATAGGGTTATTAATGTGCTGAAATATAATTTTGTACCACAGAATTTCTCTCACTGAAAGAATTTTGAGACTGATAAAAGTATGGAATATTATGCCTTTGTTCGTATAAACTTTTGAACGTTAAAAAATTATTCAATAAAACAGTAATATAATTTCTTCGACCAATACCTATAATATTACACCTTTTGAAGACAGAATTCCTAATTAATTTAAGTGTAGGAATTTTATTTTACCTAAGCATTACTAGATATTTTCTTCTACTGACAATCGTAATTGTTTAACATTTAAATAGTTGCTTTAAAGAGTCATGATGAAACATTTTTTTGCGAGCTTGGAGTAGCTGCATTGCCCTAAAAAATGTTTGTAAAGCTGTGCAAATTTCATGATACCATAGTTGTTCTAGAGATTTTGCTACTTCGTCTTCAGGTGAACAAATCAATTTTCTGGCTTATTTATTTTACAGATGTAAGCTTCACAAACATTTTTACAATGCAATCAATAAATTCCTCCAAAAGATGTTTAATCACTTTTTGAAGTCATAATTAATAAATTAATAAATCTTCACTTTCTATTTTAACATGAATAAATACTTAATATTGATTATTGTTTTTTTATGTTTCTGCTATATTATACGCATAACCGATCGTGGCGCCGCCCCTGCCAGTGGTTGTTTGGTATAAGCATCTTAAAGCATTCCAGGAGGTATGGACTATTTATCAAATAAAAATATATCAACATATAAAACTTTGCACACGACACGCTCGCCTTGTCTCGCCTTTGCTGCCGGTTTTTGAGTCAATGCTTTCAAGGCGTAGTACGATTATCGTGTTTGGGTAATGGTGCACCGATCAGCGCCATTTTGCATTTTGATATTATTTGAACGGTCGAACGTGGAACGTTTAACATTTGAACCGTCCCCGTTAAATTCCGATTCGACAAGCATAACAGCAAAATCGTTATCATCATAATTTGATTAAAAGCTGAAACAGGCCGAGAATCAGCATTTAAAATGTGTTTTTTTTTTTTTAAATGTAAATTAATATTGATTTTTTCTTTCTTTTTCAGAAACAACTGTGAACCACACACCATTCGTACAACTGGAAGCCAAAAAGGGTAAATTTAATATTTTTTTCCATATGCAGGGTGTAACAGTACGTACCCGACAAACTTTAACCAGTGATTCCAGGAGCGCTATTCTCGTTCTTTTTAAGGAAGATTCCTTATCCTTTTCCATGGGTTTAAAAACTTCTCGCTTAACTGCTGTTCTGGTTCTCTCGGGTGACAGCTGTCAGCTGTCAGCTGTCTTTAAGCGAATGACATTCATTAAAAAATTGGAAAGCTTAACAAGAGGAAAACTCAATTTTAAGTAAGTTACAAATTTTAAGTAAGTTACCAATTTTAAGTAAGTTACCAATTTTAAGTAAGTTACCAATTTTAAGTAAGTTACCAATTAAGTAAAAATATTAATTAAATTTTTGATTAAAGTTAGACCCTGTATACATAATGTTTTGCATTATTTCCTAGCGGGAATCTTTGAAAAATTACTTAATTAAGATATGGATATTATGTTGATCAAATCTGAATAGCCTGTTTTCCATTCTCATAAATCTTTCTATACAAACCTGAAATTGTCCCACTTCGGTGGTCCCTCTGTAGGTCAAAAATAAAAACTTGTATACTGTTCAATGTCGCCATTATTTTTTATGTGATTAAAAAATTTAATTAACATATTAAAAATGCCTTCGAATCGAATTTTGAATGCCACAGATAGGTATGTCATACAACGTTCCACATATAAGTTCATTCATAGACGATCAAAAAAAATCCAACGTCAATTCTTAAGATATGTAAATTTTAGAATGGGTACTCCTAAATAATGCATAGATTACGATTATCTACTTTATTCATTAAATTTTAAAAAAATATCGGAAAGAAGAGTTATTTGTGATTTAGCATGTTTGTTTAAGAATAATTGTTAGGGGTGCCTCTAAAATTGCGTCATAATGTAAAACAAAAATAAATAAATTACATCTCATCCGTACTAGATATTTACGATATTTTTTGATGAAAAAAAAGATCATTAGGTTTAGGTGTGTATATTCACCTCAAATTCAAAATTAAGTTATATATGAAACAGATTAAGATTGTTAATTCAATGTTTTTTACCCCCGAACTGCTATATTTGATTGCTTATTATATACCTTGTAGAACAGTTACAAGACAATACCTACCATTTTATTGTGACAATTGAACTTCAGCGTCGCAACATTATACTTATATGCGACGAATTCAACATCTGGGGAACAAATACTTCAATGTTTTTGATATTCGTATGTTACAGTATAAGCATACATTAGTAGGGTTTAATTCATCGAGTAGAGCTAGCTTATTTGAATCCATTTAACTCTGGATAAAAGTGTCAAATTATGTTGTATCTTTTTATATTATCTTTTATAATACATATGTACCTTTTCAATGTTACTTGTAAATGTCCATGTAAAAGCCTATAACGGTCCTAAATAAATATTATATTAATAACAAAATAACCTATTTTCGTAACAGTTTATACTTCGGTAAAATTCTAAGCCATGTCAGATTATGTCCATTTCCCACAATAAATTAGTTAATCTAATTACGTATATAAGTAATCTGTATTTATGTAGAAATTATATTGAGAACTATACTATAAAACCCCTTACATTATTACAGTTTTACTACTAAAATCACCCATGATTTAAAAAAGAAAAAATTCAAAAATCGTAGTTTTCATAAAAATATATTACAGAGATTACAGGAGTAGAATGCATTACAGTAAATGAGAAATGGTAAAACAATATACATAGACAAGTATTTGGAATAACAAATAGTACAAGTAAGTAAACATTTGGCAATACTAAAGGTGAAAATCTGTATCAAACATGTAAGAAGTGGAAGCTTGATAGAAAAAGTATAAAAACTCGTGGGGGGAAGTTTTGCAACTTTTTGTGAAATGGGTCAAAAGATAGTCGCAAAACTGTCTGTAAAATATTGAAAATGTAGCATCGTTGAGCAGTTGAGTAGCTCTGCTGATTGGCGTGTTCTGGTAAGCCGAAGTTTTCACTTTTAGGGTATAAAATAGTGCATGGGATCTCCCACGAGTATACTATAAGATGTCATTTTGTATGTTTTTTTACGGTAGTGTAAATGAAAAAAAAACTTTTAACCTAGCACCCACCTCCTCCGTCTCCGCCCAAATTCCATCTTATACCCTCCATTACCTTAGTGAGCCGGCTTAAATATAAGATTGCCATCAGCAAGTGCCGCTAGAACATAAAACACAGTTTACAATTCTTTGAAATAAATTAAATAAAAGTCCAACAGTAACAATAGGCAGCCCGCACATTGGGTAGATAAGAATATCTCCACATTTATTCACCTATAACCACAGTTGACACAGGAAGAGGGAGAAATGTTCCCTGGCACTCAATTGATTCAAATTTCCGGGTACCTACTTAAAAAACATGTCCTAAAATTTAAACAAAATTGTTCGAAAATTTGACAGATGTTCGATGTTTTTTTTATCAGCTGACATGTGTTCGAAATTTGAATAAAATTCTGAAAAATCGCAATAAATTTATCTCACCTACCGCAGAGCCAAGCCTAGAGCCCAACGCCGAGCCGAAAGCGGCCAACCTTCGAGGCTCACCTTATTTGTTCCCTACATGGAGCAAACAAGTTCGTATCAAATTAACCGTAAACTGAAACGGAGCGGTCAGTGTTTGCTACGTGGACGGTAAAATTCCATTTATATAAATAATGCAAAAATCTACTAAAAAATGTCCAACTTGTAATGTTCACGCAGCAATTTCATACATTTAAAATAGGTACCTATAAAACTTTTTTCTTAAGTAATAAAAAATAATTTGTGAGAGTTTTATCAAACTCAGCGCCATTTTATTATCTATATATACATCAATGTAAGTTTGTTTGTTTGTTTGTCCTCGATTTTCTCTAAAATTACTGGACCGGTTTCGCTGAAAATAGCACAGTTTGTTCTTATTGGCGCCGGGAAGGTTTAGAGAGTAGTTTGAATAAAATCCAATATGTAAAACTGTTGCTATAACGTTTTAAAATTAGTATGAAAAACATTGAACCCGCCATGTTTTATTTAGGTTAACCCATAGATATAACACTCTGTTTCACAGATTATATATTCAAAAGAAGAAGGTTTGTTTGGGTAGAATATTTTCAAAATGGATAACACAAGTAGGTATCTACCTAAGAACTTTATTATTTAGATATATTTTGAAAAATTAAATGTTTGTAATGAAATTAAATATTCAAATGAATGTTTCCTTATTTGGAGATAGTTACCTTCGCTGTCAAATCAATTATAGCATCCAAAAGACAAGCAAGAATTCATAACTTTATTAAAAAAAAAAAAAAATCATAGACATCAGCTAGCACACAATAAAAATAAATATAATAAAACCAACACATATATTTGTACGTTTACAGTAATAGTTATACCCAATGTTACGATCTCAACTTAATAAAGACATCACAACAATAATAAAACGATAAAATTAACTGATGGATCACCTGCAATAATTCACTTCAACCAATCATTTATTGGACTGCAGAATTGACAAGCGATTCTAAAGTCAATGCAGCGTGGTAATGACGCCCCGGTGACCCAATAATTGTTATTCAATACGTCTAACGTGATATTATATTATAGCGAATAATTTAGTTTATTATGGCTCATTGACTGATTAATGACAACCATTCTGGCATGTAGAACGAATGAATCAAGAAAGAAATGCGTGTAAAGATAATATATGACGCGAATGTGAATCGAAGAAGAAGCCGGGGAAACCCGACGAAGGCATGGCACGATCAAGTGAAGCGAATGTTTGAGTAGGGCCATGTCACGTAACTAAATATATTATCATCGAGCAACACGGTTTCTTCAACACTACAACAAAACGTTTTGAATACTTCCAATACATCCGCGAAAGCATTGAAAACCGAAAACAAGTGGATTCCATCTACACGAAGTTAAATTAATCGCCACTAATTAAGAAGCTGGAAATGATTGACATAAATGGAATACTCTAAAATGATTTGAGAGTTACATAACGGAAAGAAAACTAAATGTAGTTGTGGGGGGTACTCCGCAAATCTTTTTACGGCAACATCGGGAATTTCACAGGGGTCTCATCTTGGACCTTTGCTGTTTTTAACTTTTATTAACGACAAGAATTAAAAGTTCAAATTACCTCCTATTTGCCGATGACCTCAAGCTGCATAAAAAAATCACATGAATAAAAGATTGCACCTATTAGCAAAAAAACTTGTCTTCACTTCATGAATGGTGTACACTTAATGATTTATATTTTAATGAAAATAAATGCACAGCAATTTCCTTCCCAAAGAACAGAACTAAATTTTCAAATAACTATCACATCAATGACGTCACTTTATTGAACACAACTTCAACCAAAGACTTGGGCGTATTTGACTCGTCACTAGATTTCAACAAACATCTAGAAACTGTTTCAAAAAGTTCATCAAAAAATGTAGAATTAACAATAACATTATACAAATCGATTGTGCGAAATTTGTAATACGCATCGACTATTTGGTCTCCTAATTATGAGATTCATAATTACAGAATACAATCCATACAAAGAAATTTAACCCGTGTGATTGCATATCGTGAAGGCTTATCTGATCAATTCGGAACGTACAATGATCGAATTCCACACTATAAACTACAATCTCTGCCAGTCAGACGTAAACTTTCTGATGTATTCCTTTAATACAAAATTATACATGCATCAATTGATACACCACACATTTTATCACAAATTAACGTTAATTCACGGCAGTCCACCCTTAGGTCAGCAGCGTCATCAGTCATCAGCTATCGGAGGTTGAAGAAACCAAAGCGCACACCTAATACTATAATACTAAGTTCGGTGATCGTGCTTTCAGAGTGTCAGGACCTAAAGCCTGGAATGAACTGCCGCATGACTTAAGAATTATCAAAGACTCGACAGAATTTCGGAACTAAACTTAAAACACATCTTTAGCACACCCGTAGCTTAGCTAGGCTAGCCGGTTAGTACTTACCTAAAGACATTAAAGAAGAAAAAAAATTCACGCATCGGTGCGCAAATGCGTCCACAGCCCGCAACACTGTAAATAACTAAAGTGTAAAAAAAAATAAAAAGAGTTAATATCTATTAAAAGCTACTTACGCTTTTTAAGGTCATTTTATAAATATTTTCCAGTGCTAAAAATTACAAGTATTTCAATAAATACCAACCAATCTTCTTATAAATGTAACATCGATAGAAAAGGAGTAACAAATAGCAACTGTAAAACTGTTATCTCTATACATAAATTTTCTAATAAAACTGTGTCCATCTGAAGCGACCTGCCAGGTAAGTATGTTTTTCTGTATCTGTTAGTACATAATTAGTTAATAAATATTTGTACAGTGTCCTTGATGTGATTTTTCACAAAAACGGCGCTATACAAATGATCCAATTATTATTATTATTATTATTAATACATCAACAAAAAAATCAAAAAGGAGGATAAAATACAGTTTCTGTATTAAAGCCTATCACACAAATAAGGGATATTTCTCTTCTTTTCCGCATACATTTAGAAATTACAATACTATACACTACTCTAACAATGAAATAGACATTTTTAATGACACGATTAATCAATTTTAAATGATGTTCTACCATTATATATTTAAATTACTTTTTTTAACAAAATCACTCACACAAGTATCATTATTTATCAAATGTTAAGAGGCTGATTGTACGCTGCAGAACTTCTTGAAGCACTACAGTGATGTCGATCTTCGAATAGATAGTGGTATTTCATTCTAAAGTTTTGTTAGGGAATAGCTGTAAGTACCCTCAAATACAGCAGTTCGATGTCTGAAGAGAACAAGTAAATGGTTTCTTTGGTGTGTATTGTATGCACGAGAGTCGAGGAACCACTGCAGTTTATCAAACAGATAGATAGGAACCTTCAAATTCATCAAATTGTTCATTTGACACATTTGATATAATTTTTTTGGTTCGACACACTTAGTATCCTTTGCCGATAAAGGTATGGCGAAATACGATGGTAATATCGGACACATGCATTTTGGACACGAGTTGTAACCATCGATTTGTAAACTACCTGTGTATGATGGATAGATGGTTGAAGCGATGATTGTATACGTACTTTTCTTAAACGCCTCCCTAGAAGAACCTGTATTTGAAAACTGTATATGAAGTTTTCAAGTACAGTTTTTTTTTGTATTAATTTAAGACATTTTACAAAAAATATAATGCAAGAAGTCCGGATAAACTTTTTTGTAGTCTGTCCAACGGGTGCTTGTTACTCAAAACTTTATACTAAATTTTCAGTTAAGGTTTCAAAAAATATATATATTTATATAAAATAAAAACATATGTAACAAACATAAAGCATAAATATTTCTCAAAATCTTGCTCAAAAATATTTGTAAAAAAAAAAAAACGACAACAATAAATCGTACAATAAATAATATTTCCTAATTATCTAATACAAATAGTTTCTTTCAGCTGGCCAAGTTTTCAAAATATTTATTAACTATTTTTATAAACAATAATTATTAGCCTGAAACACTCATCCAAATTGATAAAACCCTCCGAGAAAGGATAAATGTCGCCAACAGGACTCGAACCTGCACCCTTCTGATTGCCGGTCAGATGCTCTACCGTTGAGCTACGTCGGCTTATCGAAAACCCGCCAAGTTAATCAATATATACTAGTGTTTCATTCAATAATTACTGTTTTTATTATATTTGTTTATAAAAATAATTGTTACCCTTTGCGCTATGCACAAAAATCTTGTCTTAAAAACTTTAGTTTATCAATTAATATTTATTAACTGTTAATATTTTCATTACATTGCGTTTATAGTTTAAGCTGTACTTTTTTATATGAATACCGCACAAGAGTCTCAACTGCTCCCAACTGTCTGGAACCAATGAGAATATGGCATACCCAATTGGGGAATGTTGTGAGGCTGAAGGTATTGGGGGGGGGAAGGAGAAGGGAAAGATGAAGGTGGGGAAAATACCTGGCTATGCAGATCTGGTCACCAAACAGGGCTAAAAGCCATTTCAAGCAACGTTTCAATTCTGAATGGTAGTCTTTCCCCAGGGCGATAATGAGAGTATCTTCCATTCTGGAACGTTCGCAAATACGAGTATACTATATATTATTTTTAAATTAATTAATTGTGAAACAGCACAAATTAATTAAATAAAATTTAAATACGCACGCCGGGATTTGAACTCGCGACCTTCGGATTCGTAGTCGAGAGCCTTACCCCTCGACCATGGAGGCCGTCACTTGTCACAATATTTAAATTGGTGTTATAATAATTGCATTCCAGCAAAATTGCACACCTTGTCTTTGATCCACGATGAAATCGCATCGTATTAAGTTTATCGGTAACGTATTTCTCAAAAGTTGCCGACATTTTCGGCGTTTCGTAGACAGAACTGTGCGAATTGAAACGGTATGGTTTCCGATATGGAAATGGTTTCGATCAGGTTTGGGTGTCGACGTTATAATTACTCTACCCTACTTTGCACTGCTGAAACTGACCATATCGTATTATGTGCACAAACTTGAATAATCTGAAAGTATGTTGCCTGTTGTATGCTGATGATGCAGCGCTTCTTTCTAACAGAGTGGAATGCCTGCGGTCTGTTGTGTCTAGGATGAACGAAGTACGCATGGAGAATGATTTTATGATGATTATGTATGTCCAAGGCCATGGTATTTGAAAAGGAGTTGTTTCGACAGCTCTGATAGAATCCCAATTCTGGGTTGGCGGCGAAGTTAATCTGGAGAACCAGATGAGAAAAAGTTGATAGGAAGGACTGAAGAAACAAGAGGATACCACGGAAATTGAATAGGCCTACCTTGATGCGTGGATATCCTCTAGCTTCTTAATTCACCTCACTGAAACTTCACTGTAATCCAGAATTGGCCAGTTGCTCCGGTCGCGGCGTTGAACACTTTTTTTTACTGCGCGACGAGCGGTTTGAATTCGAACTGAATTCGGCACTATCTTCTTCCAGTGACAAAAGGGATCGGATTGGAGGGGGGGGGAGGTGGGTAGTCAACAATTATGCATTTAAAGTGCCAAAACAGGAGTTAACAAAGTATCATGTAATAGAGATAGGAAAGGTTAATCCTTGGAGCAATTGGATGAGTTGTCAATTTTAGGAAGTTTTATACGTCCAAGGGAGACAGACTGACTTGTAAGGATTAATATATATATATAGTTTTATAGTCTCCATAAAACAGTTACGTACGTCAATATATTACAGAGATTGCGGTGATGTAGAACGCATAAAGGTACAGTAAAACATAATTGCTAAACAATATACATAAACAAGAAAATAATAACAAGAAAAACATACTAAAGTTGATGATCTGTGTATTAAACATGCAAGAAATGACATTATTGTGTTATGATGGTACAACTAGAAAAGGTTCAAGACTCAAAAATATTCAAGGTCACGGGGCTAGTTTTAGAATTATTTTATGACATGGGTCAAAAGGGCAATATGTCGCTAAACTGTCTGTAAATAACGTTAAAAATGTCAATGGTCAACGCAGCATCGTTAAACAGCCGAGTCGCTTTATTTATTGGCGTGTTCTGATAAGCAGACATTTTCGCTATCGGAGCATGAAAAAGTGCATGAGGTCTCCCACAAGTATACTTATTAAGAACTTATAAGTTAACCTCTTTCAACATAGATGGATTATATATAGTTTCAGGCACTAACTTAAAATGTGTACTTAAAAATATTTTTCGGCAGGCTTCAAAGGTGTTAAAATCAAGTATTTCTGTAAACTGCGTGCAGTAAAACCATGTGCGAATGTATTCCGTATAAGGAGATCTAGTAAGAGCTTAAGGCTAAATGAAACGTAATACACGCTCACAGATGGAGCTAATTTAAATATTTTAGAAAAAAAAAAAAAAACACTTTTAGAACGTAATCCTTTCAAATATTGAAATAATCTGTTTGTTGGCATGTATACACACGGAATATAAAAATGGAATAAATTGTTATTGTAAGTTTTAAGTCCTTCAAGAAACTTATAAAAATGCAATATATTATTGTAAAACTAACATGCACAGTATTTTATAGGCGTGTTAAAACTTTAGCTATATACTTACAATAACAATTTATTATTTTTCATATTCCGTATGCACATCCGCCAACAAACAATTGATATAGTGGCCAAGTTCCTCAACAAGCACGACTTTGACCTGATCTGCCGGGTGCGTCAGGTGGTAGAGGACGGGTGTGAGTTCTTTACCAAGAAGCAACTGGTACTGCGGGGAATTCGATAATGCAGGAGCAATGATGTCAGTGGACGACACGCTGAAGTGCTCCTTCCGGATCCTGAAGCCGGCTGACAAGCACCTGGCGTACGTGCAGACCAACACCAACCGTCCCGTCACGCCGCCCAGGGGCGTCACCAAGACAAAGAAGATTTTGAGGGCCCTCTGGATCAATCCCACCGGCCACCATCCTCCCCCGCCCCTCCACCCTTTTAAGAGTATTCTGTGTTATTTATCCTAAAAATATGGATAATAATTCTTTGTCTTAGCTTAAATACACTCTTGAATATAATGAAAACAATCACTCTATCATTTGTATTAGCGTCTTGCAATATATCGTAAGGTATAAATACAAATAGCTTCTTTTTTATTTTCCAATTTAACATTAAATTTAGTTTTGATAATTTAACTGCATCTCTTTATATGATCTATAAATAATGTGTAATGATAGCCTGTCCAAAAAGAGAAAATAAATGTAAAACAAAAAATAAATATTATATAAATTCGTAGAATATACGTAATATAAGAATAATATAAGAATAGGAAGTAATATTTGTACAGCGCCCCTGAGGTGATTTCTCACAAAAGCGGCGCTATAGAAATGGTTCAATTATTATTATTATTAATATTATCACAATATTTAAAAGCATTAAGCAATAATATATTCAGAATCGGCATCTGTTAATCTATATGAATACATAGTTTTAAGCCATTATTTTAATGGTTCCTTATTTGAATTAAGTAGGTATCTACCAGTGGCGTGTAGTCCATAAAAGTTGAAAAGTGTGAATACCCTAAGAAAAATGTGCCATAAAAATAAATTATAAATATCTTCTTAAATGCGACAAATATTTGAACATCGTGTATTTTTTTTATGAATGTACGCTCATTTATTCAGTTGACCACAACAATCAGTGGAAAATTATAATAAAGTGACAAAATTCAAATAGTCAATGTATAATTCATACCCCAACTTGAAAAACTATGCACAGCCTACTTTTGGTGAAAGAGCGATGCGCGCCACTGGTACCTACGAACATTACGCTGATAAATTGACTAATATGTTCACTTACTTCGCATGATGAAGTGGTAGTCCTATTTTTAGCAAAATCTTCAATAAGTTTTCTTGTTTCAATTTCTTAAAAAGGATTATATTTAATTTGCCTTGATTTTATCTGGCAACGAAACTTTGAACTCACTTACACCTGTACCCGCAGTGAAATGTCTGCAAGTTGCATGCCAGCCATCACGTCCTTATTGTGCTGACCTTTCAAAAATAAATTCTTTTAAAAAAACACCAATCAATGAATCAATACAAGAAGTGCTAGAATTATTTTTTTTAAATATCTCTAATTCTCACTCGATCTTACTAACATTATTATTCCTGCATAACAGAATATATTAAACTCCAAAGCAACACAAATGTGGGACATCTTCAACTTTACTTGCCCGCGGTCCGGTTTCGTTGCTGTCTAA
Organism: Halesus radiatus; assembly: GCA_022606495.2. NCBI lineage: Eukaryota > Metazoa > Arthropoda > Insecta > Trichoptera > Limnephilidae > Halesus > Halesus radiatus. The sequence continues at coordinate 66,476 of JAHDVE020003970.1, forward strand.
CCCTGGACTGGCCAAGAAAAATGAAATATTAAAAAAATATATCATTAGGGTCAAATTAACCCATCATCATCATCAATTGTGTGGTGTTTTGCGATAAAACTTAACTTCACCATAAAGGATATATTATTGAAAGATCAATATATCAAATTCAATTTTAAGTTCAAAAAATCTGTACTATAAATGTAAAAGTATAGAATACAAAGGGTGCTTATAGGTGCATACCGTTTCTTACGGTTAACCCCCAAAAAACAGTATATTTATTAAAAAAACTCGGTTTTTTTTTAATGAAGTTATGAAGTTGTAAATTCTTGCTTGTCGTTTGGGTGCCATAATTGATATGACAGCGAAAATAATGCCTTGTGACGACTATTACTGTCTCTAAACAAAGAAACATACATTTGAAAAATTTATTTCAATCCATATTTTTTCAATATCAATCTAAATAATAAAGTTCTTAAGTAGGTACCTACTTGTGTTTGCCATTTTGAAAATATTCTACCCAAATAAACCTTATTTTTTTTTAATATGTAATCTGTGACTTAGCAGAGTGATATGTCTATGGGCTAACCTCAATACAACATGGCGGGTTCAATGTTTTTCATACTAATTTTAAAATGTTATAGCAACAGTTTTACATATTGGATTAGTCTCTAAACTTTCCCGGCACTAATAAGTACAAACTGTGCTATTTTCAGCGAGAAAATCGAGGACAGACAGACATTCATTTCGATATATTTATTAAAAAAAATCATATTTATATACAAAATATAGAGAAGTTTAATCTAAGTGCGTTCAATCTATGTTTTCCAAGTATTCGTTTAAGGTGTGACATTTGTACAGAAGGTATGTTTTTAGTGATTATTTGAATAGAAGTAGATCGTGTGTTTGTTTGATGCTACGTAGAAGGTTGTTACAACTTTAATTGGCATGTAGTAAGGTCCCTTTTGAAATATTATTTTGTTGGCTTGTGGTATTAGTAGGTTTTCTATAAATCTTGTCGTGTGTTTATATGGTAAGTGTTTTTAGATCTGAACGTCTTTCCGACATCATGAGCTATGATTTAAAAAAAAAATCTGATAAAAAATATCTTAGATAAGACGCCATTTCTTTATTCCATGTTTAAGAAAATGTTGAAAAAAATTCAACATTTCTTTTTTATTCTTATATGAATACCGCACAAGAGTCCCAACTGCTCCCAACCGTCTGGAGCCAGTGAGATTATGACATCCCCAATTGGGGAATGTTGTGAGGCTGAAGGAAGTGGGGAGGGGAAGGAGAAGTAGAAGAGCAAGGTGGGGAAATACCTGGCTATTCAGATCTGGTCAGCAAACACGGATAAAAGCCATTTCAAGCAACGTGTCTATTCTGAATGGTAGTATTTCAGCAGGGCGATACTGAGAGTATCTTCCACTCTGGATCGTGCGCAAATATACTATATATTATTTTTAAATGAATTAATTGTGAAGCAGCACAAATTAATTAAATAAAATTTATTTGCGCACGCCGGGATTTGAACCCGTGACCTTCGGATTCGTAGTCGAGAGCTTTACCCCTCGACCATGGAGGCCGTCAATTTGTTTAAAGTATTCGAAATAAATATTTACATTTTGATACAAGAATCTAAATCACGGGCGTATCCGGGTAGTATAAACTTTACACGAATAAATACCGTTCTGAAATACCGAGCAAATGTAATTTCGTATTTTTCGTCAATAATATAATAATTACACTATAATTTTATATAATTTAAAGCAAAAATTACCCCTACGGTCAGTTGTGGGTTTAATTGCAAGATGCCAAAATCCGATGCAAATGAAGCGAAGAGTGACCATTGTCGCTCGGCAAGGTAAACCGGGCAAGAACAACTAGTATCAAGAATTCAATCGAAACAAATAAAACCACAGACACTCGTAACTACACCTTTTAAATTTCGTGTTCGATTAATTGAATGCACGGAGGAAACCAATGCTTCGATTATATTTAGACATTATGCGGTTTACAATAAAAATGTATTTTTCTTCTGTATTTTCTTGCTAAGTGCTGTTTTTACACATTGGAGAGATAAAATTGTAGAATTATATTATGGGCGTGTCCACGAGCTCGAAGTAAGATCAATTTTATCCTCGTTTTTTGTGAAAATGATGAAACATTTACAAAAATCGAAATTCTTTCGTGGGAAAGATAGTCAATTTCGTTGACCTGTCTAGGTCCTAGGAGCCTTATTTAACTTAATGACATCAGTATTGTTAATATTGGATTATATTAAGTAAAAAATAATATAGAACATAAATAGTACAAAATATTAAAAATTGTAAAGTGTAAACAAAATATAAAGTATAAAAAACTTTTAAAAGTACATGGTATAAAGTATAAAAAAGTGTAAACAAAATATTAACATAAAAAACTTGTAAAAGTATATGATATAATGTATAAAAAAGTGAAAAGTGAAAACAAAAAATTAATTATAAAAACTTGTAAAAGTATATGGTATAAAGAAATATAAAGTATAAAAACTTGTAAAAGTATATGGTATAAAGAAATATAAAGTATAAAAACTTGTAAAAGTGTATGCTATAAAGAAATATAAAGTGTAACAACTTGTAAAAATAACATATAAAAAATGGATTTTTCTATAAAATTTAAAAAAAATCTAAAGCGTAAAATCTATGATGTATAAAAACTGTAAAGTATAAATACCAAATAGGATTAAATGAATAATATAAAGGGGTGGTAATTTAAATCAATATAAATGGAATATAGTTATTGGTGTAGGCGATTCCATTTTTAATATATATACCATATATGTATATTTTTTTATAGAACATATGCGGGATTTACAATATAATCCACAATTTGAAAATCATAATTCAGACTACTCTTTTATTAAAAGCAATTGATTATGTCTGGAAGAGAAGTGTACATTAATTTGCAAATATTTGATGTACCACGAAAACAGCGCTATAAAAGTAATCGTATTAATATTATGTGCAATCGTGAGTACATTGTAGTTTGATTATGGTAAAAAATACATATAAGTAAATGTGGTATCTAGAGGCATTCATATTTTATGAAGTTTATTATGTATTTATTTATTATTATTTTAAATGAAAAACTAATGTTTATAAGACAAGATTTTTTATGCATAGCACAAATATGGTAACAAATTATTATAAGCAATAATTATTAACCTGAAAAATCATACAAATTGAATAATCTTCCGAGAAAAAATACATGCTGCCGACGGGACACGAACCCGCAACCTTTTGTTTACCGGACAAGTGCTCTACCACTGAGCTACGGCAGGTTACATTCATTACCCGCCAAATTAGTCAACATGTACTAGTTCTTCAGACTACAATCATTGCTTATTACATTTTTTTCTTACTGAAAACAACCATCTTTATTTTTGTGGGAAAGGCATTGTAAGCGCTAACTCTCTCACTAGGTGGCGTTGAGATTCTATCGAATCTACATTTTATTTGTAAGAATATTTTTTACTTGCCAGATATTATTATTTTAAATGATAAACTAATTCGCGGGTTCGTGTCCCGTCGGCAGCATGTATTTTTTCTCGGAAGATTATTCAATTTGAATGATTTTTCAGGCTAATAATTATTGCTTATAATAATTTGTTACCATATTTATTTATTGCTACATAATATTAGTTTTCAAAATATGTACCTGAAAATACAAAAACATATATATATATATATAACAGCGGGACATAAAAACAATATAATATAATACCTACTCTTCTTTTGCCAATAACCTTCTAATGTATACTCGTATAATATCAATGACAAATAGGATTTAAACAGAAAGTTCAATAAAGTGTTTTCTAATATATGGTATGTGTCCTGTGCGTGCAAAGTCATAACATCCAGCCCAAAACATTGTAATTTAACGCTTTAATCTGGAGTGCCCTACCAGGTAAGTGCATATGTACATAATAAGATCAACTCTAGCAAGTAGTATTTGTACAGCGCCCTTGAGGTGACTTTTCACGAAAACGGCGCTATACAAGTCATCCGAGTATTATTATTATTATTATTAATAAAATGATAGGAACTGTCTTGTAACTGTCCTACCAGGTGCATGAAAAGCAATCAATTATAGCAGTTCAGGGGTATAAAACATTGAATTAACAACCTTAAGCAAACGTTTTAAATCGCAAATAATTATACGTCCAGATAATTTACTAAATTTAATTAATAAAGTAAATAATCGTAATCTAAAAATATGAAGAAAAAAAATAATTCGCGAGCTCAACGTGTTAATGCATTTAAATCACCGTCAATAAAAAAGTAACGGCAATTTAATATGTGATAATAAATAATAACACTGAATGCAATACGTAATAAATTAACATTTTCATAACTCTAACAGTTATTTTCTAGACACACTAGCGCCAAAATACAACAAAAAATCGCTCCTTTTTTGTCAAATTCTAATTTTAAATCCTGTCAACCAATCAAAACGTTTATTTATCATGCTATCGATAATTTGTTTTTTTTTTTAATACCAGCCATTATTTTTCAACGCAGTTTTTGGCATGTTAAAAAAAGCATAATTGCATGCAAAGGTAGGTACCAGGACCTTATATGGCGACGGTCGACTTTTGAGTATGGGCCAATATTGCAAAATTTAAACACGATTTTGAACTCCATACGGTAGGTAGGTGCTATTATACTATCAAATGTTATATTGCATTGAGTTAACATCTGGTAAGACATAATGTGTTTATCTAGTTTTATTTGTATTTTACATTTCTCCACAGGAGGCCATGAGGAAAACAATTTCCCTCATATTTCGGATTGCATGTTAAGGATATTTTTTTTAAGGAAAGAAGGGAGAGGAAGTTTGGGGAATGAAATAGGTACGCAAGCACAGCGTAAATAAGGCATAGAGAAGCCCTAACACGCAAGGGGAAGAAACCAAAATAAGAGGGGCGGGGGACGAGCTTGGCGTGCCGTCAATTTAATTAAAACAGCAACTAAGTAAAAAGATTCGGCTTGTTTATAAAAATTGAATATTTTTTAAGAGTATTTTGTTTGACCCATTTTATAAATGTTTTGTAATTTATTTACCACAGTCAAAATCACGTGAAACGTTGTCACGTGACCTTTGCCTCCAGCCATCAAAATCGTACTTAGGGCAAGTCTATTATTTCTGACGTCAGTGTATGTAAGGTAACATGGGGGTCAGTGTACACAGGAGTGACGGACGTATTAATCCATCCCTCCCACTGCGGTGCAGGACGATGGATCGCGATAGCTCAGCTAGAGAGGTAAAGGAGTCTCCCTCAAATGGTTTCTCTCGATCCAGCCCGCTACACATTTGGTGGGCAGACGCATCCGCCGCCAAGATCCGGACAAAGCTCACCCCATGAACCTGGGAACACCTGCTAAGTCGCCAAACGTGGCGAATCAATTTGATAATTATTTTGTGTGAATAACGCACAAGAGTACCAACTGCTCTCTGTCCAAATGGGGTATGTTGTGAGGATGAAAGGATTCGGGAGGGGAAAGAGATGGCGAAGTGGAAGGTTGGTGTTTTGTGAATGATCTCAAATAAAACTGCGATTCACACAACAAGCATTTATTTATTTAAACAAAAGAGGGACAGTCTGGAGACCAATTTCCTCCTCCTCTGGAGACCAATGGCCTCCATGGTCGAGGGGTAAGGCTCTCGACTACGAATCCGGAGGTCGCGGGTTCAAATCCCGGCGTGCGCAAGTAAATTTTATTTAATTAATTTGTGTTGTTTCACAAATAATTAATTTAAAAATAGTATACAGTATATTTGCGCACGTTCCAGAGTGGAAGATACTCTCAGTATCACCCTGGTGAAAGACCACCATTCAGAATTGAAACGTTGCTTGAAATGGCTTTTAGCCGTGTTTGGTGACCAGATCTGAATAGCCAGGTATTTCCCACCTCCCTCTTCCCCTTCTCCTTCCCCTCCCCAATACCTTCAGCCTCACAACATTCCCCAATTGGGAATGCCATAGTCTCACTGGCTCCAGACGGTTGGGAGCAGTTGGGACTCTTGTGCGGTATTCATATAAAAAATAAAAAAAAGTAATATCAAAATCTTTTGTGGCCGCTCTGCAGGCGGATAACTCTTTTAATAAATAAATGTGAGTACGCCTGTACTAGTGATATCTAGCGGCAACTCTTTGAACTGTTACTACTACTATCGGGTTCTGATATACCTGGCTGTTCATATCTGGTCGCCAAACCCCTCTAAAGCCATTTCAAGGAACTTTTCCATTCTGAATGGTCTTTGAGAGTATCAACTGCTCCGAATTTGTAAAGAATACATTTCTCTAGAAGAAATGCGCATCAATCCGTTGTATTTTATCTTTATCTTGATCCCACATTTATCTATCTCAGATCTCGTTTAATTTAGAGTAGTGGTAATTATTTTAAATATGTGGAATGAATATAGCTTGCTCTAAAAATAGTTGCGTCTTTACAGAAATACGATGAAGGGAAAGTTGAATAGTAACGTACTCTAGTTTTACAAAGAAAATAGTAATACATGTATTAAATAATAATGATTTGTACTCGGCATTCAACTTCTCTCAACTCTCTCTCTTTTTCTAAATATTACAGATGCAATGCAAATAGCACAGCAGCAATGTCCAATTCTCATTCGAATAAGAAATAAAATTTATTTTTTGGAGAAATAGAGGAATTGTTGAAACGACGGTTTAATTGGGATAGATATCTGAATCGAGGCATATTTGACTCCCAAACAGCGACATTAAAAATCAAAATAACGAAAAATAAATACGAACCGTCCAATAACGGTGTACAACAATACGAGAAATTAAACAATAAGTAATATAAAAACAACAATAAAAATAAAGATAAAAATAAATTACCGTTAAGTGAATTCAAAAGAAAACAAAATATTTTTAAAAAATAATGGGGGCTATCGATAAATATGCCCGAAAACTTGCCACTCCTGACTTTATTTACAATTTTAATAACATTTTGGATATCCAAGTATTTTTAAGCCGCTAATCCCAACCTAATCCCTAACCCAACTTCTAACGTAACTTAACCTAGCCTAACCTAAGCTAATAGTAATAACAATAATAATACTTGGATGATTTGTGTAGCGCAGTTTTTGTGAAAAATCACCTCAAGGGCGCTGCACAAATACTACTTGCTACGGTTTATCTTATTATGTACATTGTACATATACGGAAAACATACTTACCTGGTTGGGCACTCCAGATTAAAACGTTAAAATAGAATGTTTAGGGCTGAGATGATATGAGTTTACACGCACAGGACACATATATTAGAAAACACTGCACATTCCATGACATTGAAGTTACGGTTATTGGCAAAAGAAGAGTAGGTACTTATTTTTGACATTATTTTATTTGACATTTTGATAATAATTATTTACATTTACGAATAATAAAATTATTTGTTTATTAGGTAACTGAACCATTCATGGATATGACTGTCCGAAGAGATGAGTTTTGAGTTTTGATCTGAATTCTGTCGAGTCTTTAATCAATCTTAGATCGTATGGCAGTTTATTCCAGGCTTTACACGCTGAAAGTAATAAAGTAATATGAGTACTAAAAAAGCATATTATCATATCAATTATTTTCAATCAGCCCACTTTTTTAATAACTCTCGGCAATATTTCTGTCTTAGATATACAAGAAGGTTGGTGCAGAGTTTCTGTTGTCCGACATACACGATGTAATGAACTGACACCTCTCTAAACAGTTTCCCACCTTTGTAAATAGATATCTACAATATCTACGTACCAATTACCTTATTCATATTAGTTTACGATCCAACTATCAATTATTGAAGAACGTTCGACATATCTGGAGGCAAGACGGCTATTAAAAGTGTGAATGTTTTAAGCCTTAATCGCACGGATCGTTTTCAACGCTGCTGTTTCAATAGTTTTTTTTTTTTTTTTTAAAAGAAAGACAAATATTCCCTGGTTACGAATAACCTGACAATATTTTAAAATCTCCTACTACCACCACAGAAAGCGGAAGATGTTGCTTGTGTCGTAATGGAGGACTTAGCCAGCCGAGGAATTGAACTTACGACGCCTGGGTGAGACCCTAACGCGTTGTAAACTCAGCTACTGACCGGTCAAGTAGTCCAAGGTATTCGCTGCGAGAAACTCAATTAGGAACTATTAAATATTCGCGCAATTCGATTAAAATTAGTTTAATTCCGATCCGAGAAACGCGCTATTTTGGTGATCATGTGACCCAGTTGCCGGTGGCACCACCTCTTTGCCGCTACGCGGCGCTATTAAATTTTTAGATGGATGAATAGATATAGAGATTATTTAACTAATATAACATGACATTATCTACAAATAGTGTTATATGTTGAGAGAATTTATATGTAAAGATGTACCCTAGTTGGTACGATAACTTGGGCCGTATTATAGCAAGTAGTCCACTAAGCAAAGTTTGTATACGTACTCGTATGTGTTAGTAGTATATATTATCTATATATATAAAAATCAATGTAAGTTTGTTTGTTTGTTTGTCCTCGATGTTCTCGTAAATTACTCTACCGATTTCGCTGAAAATAGCACAGTTTGTTTTTATTAGTGCCGGGAAGGTTTAGAAAGTAGTTTGAATGAAATCTAATATGTAAAACTGTTGCTATAACGTTTTAAAAATAGTATTGAACCCGCCAGGTTTTATGTAAGTTAGCCCATAGATATAACACTCCGGTTAGCCACATATTGAATATTCAAAAGAAGAAGGTTTTTTTCGGTAGAATATTTTCAAAATGGAAAACACGAGTAAGTACCTACTTAAGAACTTTATGATTTAAATATGTTTTGAAAAAATAAACGTTTGGAATGAAATAAAATATTCAAATTAATGTTTCTTTATTTGGAGATAGTTACTTTCTCTGTCAAATCAATTATGGCACCCTAAAGACAAGTGAAAAATCCCGAGCAAGGCCGGGTACACATCAGCTAGTATTATATAATAATTAAATATACATATATATACTTCTCAAAGTCTATCTAATATAACAAATAATGGAGGAATAAGTCAAATTTACGCGACTCAATAAAAATGAATGTATGAATGTTCTTCGTCAATCTCAAATCGCTAGTCGCTAGATTGTTGAATGTTATTGGTTTGTTTCGTGTATTTTTCGACATGTAAGACATTTCACTCACTACTATCTTCGCAGTTTCAGTAGCTTCGTGTGATCGTCTAATAGCGGATACATAAAGTGCCGATCTCTCGTCACGGCGACATAGCAGAGTTGAAACCCTCCCGTGTGAACGACGCTTTAGACGTCCATAACGCGATCGCTACATTATACTATAAAATCATTTTCTGTGACACACTTCAGTGCGGATCTACTATATTTTAATTAGTGTGAAATTCCTCGGGTACGCCTCAATTTATAAAATACCAACTTGACAAATATTAATTGATAAATAAGATTTTCCTACTGGCTTTACCATCCGAAATTTCAATAATCGTTTTAATATTGAACGACTGAAAAATGTGAAACTAACAAACCGGTTTGTTGTCATGTATTTAAAATAATTGAACAGGTGTTTTGAAGCTCCATAGCTCATGTTGGAAATTAAGTAGGGAACTTAAAATAGTTGCGTTGATCTAGAGCAAAGGTTCCCAAAGTGGACGATGTCTACCCCCAAGGAGGGTTGGAGATATCTAAAGGGGCGGTTGTGGCCTAAGGGGCAAATGGTGGGTGGTGAAGGGCTACAAGGAGGCGGTATTTATTGCTATTTTTCTGCAAAGTTTCATGATGTCAGAGTTATTGCTATCATCTTCGAGCATCATTTTGAACAATATGAGGGAGAAGAAGGTTGGGTAGTACCTGGCTATTCCGATCTGGTCACTAAACACGGCTCTTGACATTTCAAGCAATTTTTCGATTCTGAGCTTTCATCAGAGCGATAATTACATTGTTCGTTCCTCATAATGTATCAAGCTCTAGGTAAAAACTAATATTGATTTTTTTTAAACCAGGAAAACCATGCAATAGGGAACTCCACACAGCATCCTCAAATATGAAAGCCAACCTCATACCTGTTCAAAACATACATAAATTGATTTTGAAAGTGATCCTACAAAAACCATCGATATTTCCAACTACACAGCTGTTTAACTCTTTTAGAGTCCTCAGTTTAAATAAAATCTTCAAGAAGAACACATTGTTACAAGTTCACAAAGACCATTTCAATTTAACAATTTCTACAAAAATAAGTAACCGACCAAGATCACGTGGCAACTTAGAAACCTAAAACTAATGCTTCTCAACTCCATTACGCCTTTCAAGGTATAAAATTTTGCAATGTCCTCCCGTATAAAATTCAAACAGAAAAAAAAAATCTTCAAGTCACAAATCAAATAATTATTAGATAACTCCAACAGTAATTACAAGTTTTAATTTTTTTCAGTGATATTTCCAAAAATCTTAATTGGAAATAATGTATATAAATTAGTAAAAAAAAATTAAAATTTGAAAATAAAAAATTTTAAAAAAAACATCACAACACAAAAAAACACGTCCTCTAGAAATATTAGCTTTGAAAATATTAACAAAATTAAAATGTGTTATGTTTGTCTCGCGTGCGCCTTATTGTTGTATGGCTTTTATCGTGTACTTTTATTCTTCTGTTTTGTAGATAATGTATTATGCAGTAACTATCGTGTACAACAAAACAATGTATCTATATTATGTATATTCTAAATGTATTTTATTTCTATATTTATTTACCATTACTCTCGCTAGATGGCGGTGCTCCCCAACTCAAACACGAGAAATCATTCTCTATTGAGATGGGTAGTTTTTGTTAAATAAATTTATCCTTTTTTGTAAATAAAACATTTTTTTAAAAAAGACATAGTCCCTGTGGATATGAAGTTAATGTAAAATAAAAATAAAAAACTCCAGTCAAAAATATTATGGCCATAAACTATATATTAATATAGATCAACAAACGCCGATTCTGAATATATAAGTTATATTATATATAATTATATGTAGAATTTATATTTTTTTTATTAGTTTCCATATAATTTTAATATTTTAAGGTAAGGTATAAATATTAAAAATACATTTAAATTATAGATTTTTTTTTCATAGTTCCTCCTCACTAGGAGATCCTGTGCTGAGGCGGACCAGGTTTTGCATAAAGGGGTTTCAGCGACTTCTATATTTCAACATCAAGAGTGGAAGATACTCTCAGTATCGCCCTGGTGAAAGACCACCATTCAGAATTAAAACGTTGCTTGAAAGGTGTTTTGTGACCAGATCTGAATAGCGAGGTATTTTCCCCACCTTCCTCTTCACCTTCTCCTTCCCCTCCCAATACCTTCAGCCTCCCCAATTGTGGATGCCATAGTCTCACTGGCTCCAGACGGTTGGGAGCAGTTGGGACTCTTGTGCGGTATTCATATAAAAAAAATCAAGGTTAGGGTCTTTACAGTAATTTCTGCGGTATTCATATAAAAAAAAATCAAGGTTATGGGGTCTTTATAGTAAATTTTGGTGGTATTCATATAAAAAATCATGCTAGGGTCTTCTTTACAGTAATTTCGCGGTATCTATATATAAAAAAACTCAAGGGTTAGGGTCTTTACAGTAATTTCATGGTATTCATATAAAAATCAAGGCTAGGTCTTTACAGTAATTTCTGGTGGTATTCATATAAAAAAAAATCAAGGTTAGGGTCTTTACAGTAATTTCTGCGGTATTCATATAAAAAAAATCGCGGTTAGGGTCTTTACAGTAATTTCTGCGGTATTCATATAAAAAAAAATCAAGGTTAGGGTCTTTACAGTAATTTCTGCGGTATTCATATAAAAAAAAATCAAGGTTAGGGTCTTTACAGTAATTTCTGCGGTATTCAGATAAAAAAAATCAAGGTTAGGGTCTTTACAGTAATTTCTATGACGTTGTTTTGATAATAGTAGTCAGTTCTTTTTCTGGTAATTCCTTAAGCCAAGTTTTGCTGAACTAAATGCAATTATTGATTGAATTACTTTTTGATATTAAGTAGGAGTTGTCATATAATTTTACAGCTAAAAATTCAGAGCTTCTTTGTCCAAAAGTATTTAGATATATTTATCTTTTTCTTTTTTGTGGTATTATGATCATGAGGAGTCGTAACCATTTTCTTTTTTTAAGATGATTAACTTTTTGGGTATTGTTTTTGAATATTTAAAAGTGATTAAAAACCATCTCATCAAACCCCCCTGTCTCGTTGGTACTATTGGTATGACATCACGCGGATGTTCGCCCCTAAACTCTTTATATTTAAATTCATCCCGTGTGACGTCACGCGGTTACCGCTCGGATTCTGGCCGTTTTGATGGATTTAAAAATATTGTATATTCGAAAATAAATATTACTATGAAAATTAATTTAAAAGAAGAAAAAATAATACTGGTATTTTAGCTGGAAGGTCAACTTTGATTTATTAATATATGTATATACTTATTTTTTAATGAACTGGAATTCCCTATTGGGTACCTGATAATATAAACGACATTGTAATTATTCTTGTCATCCAATGCCCTTTAATAATTCGATTCCTGCGGTAAAGTTCTATAGTTTTACAAAATTATATACATAGCCCGGTGGCCTTAAAGCAGTGATGCGCAACCTTTTTAGCCGGAGGCCAATTTATCCGTTTT
>JAHDVE020003971.1:0-45873 GCA_022606495.2 Halesus radiatus
TTCTATGATCAGAGGATACCCCCATTATCTATAGACTGCAAAGTTATTTATGTCATATGCTTCCGATTTAAATCAATGGTTACGATAAATGGAAAAGATGTCCGATAGATCAATTTGAATGCATTGGTCACCGGGTATAAAATTTCGGTTTAAATCTCGTAATATTTCAGTACTTTTTTCAATCATTTTTTATTAAAAAAGTAAATAAAATTTAAAATAAAAAAAAGACATAAAATAAAGATAAAAAATAGTTTGTGACCGAGATATTCTTTCAAAAATCAATGAGTTTTTATTTTATATTCGTAAAACGCATTTACTTGATTGCCATAATAATAATAATTTGTATAGCCCCGTTTAAATCATCTTAAGGGCGCTGTACAAATATTACTTCCTATTCTCTATCTAATTACGTATGAACAGATACAGATCAACATACTTACCTGGCAGGTTGCTTCAGATGAACACAGTTTTATTATAAAATTTAAGCTGAGAGAAGATATGATTTTTAATAGCCATCAATATACTAAATTGAAATGGTGTAAAACAAATTAGTATTAATTGATAAACTAAAGTTTTTAAGACAAGATTTTTGCGCATAGCGCAAAGGGTAACAATTATTTTTATAAACAATAATTATTAGCCTGAAACACTCATCCAAATTGAAAAAACCTTCCGAGAAAAGATAAATGTCGCCGACAGGACTCGAACCTGCAATGCAAGGTTGCAGGTTCGAGTCCTGTCGGCGACATTTATCTTTTCTCGGAAGGTTTTTTTCAATTTGGATGAGTGTTTCAGGTTAATAATTATTGTTTATACAAATTTGTGTGCTTATATCACTGTTTTTATTTATATATATTTTTTTTAATTATTAAAAAAACTACATTCTATCGCATCGAAAAAAAGATAGGTAGGAGGCTTAACAGAATATAGCTTTTCAGTCCCCCGCGATTTAAGTCTCTTTGCAAACTTACAACTGACGGCAGGATATGAGAGCAAACGACGCAACAGGAAATAGAAATTCTGAAAAAAATGTGTTCCTTCCTCGCATCAGCATTTTGTCTCCTTTTCAAAGAGATCCATACAACCTGCTCTGGCGGGAATGTTGTAAATTGACGACGTGAAAAGATGTTATATTTTGCGATTTAAGAAATAAAGATGCCGAAGAGAACACAATGGCCTAGGGACAAAACGGCCTTAACAGCAAATCAACGATTTATTTCCGCTACATGACATTCTTCCGAATTGAAACCACGATGAAACCTTTGACATGTGAAATTATAAATAAAGATATTTCATCACCCCGCTATTTCATTCCTGGAGTGGGTAGAGAATAAAGAAAAGCAATATACTTCACAAATTAATTCAAAATTTTATATAGTATTATTACGACATGTTCCAGTGAGATTTGGGATATCAATTTGGGAAATGGGTATGGGTACCACCGCCTCAGGATCATTGGATAATCAACTCCTCTGCCATAGGTCACCCCGCTGTTTCATTCCTGGAGTGGGTAGAGAATAAAGAAAAGCAATATACTTCACAAATTAATTCAAAATTTTATATAGTATTATTACGACATGTTCCAGTGAGATTTGGGATATCAATTTGGGAAGTGGGTGTGGGTACCACCGCCTCAGGATCATTGGATAATCAACTCCTCTGCCATAGGTCACCCCGAGTGGTTTGCTACATTTGCTAATTTAGCAGGTGATTGTCCAGATTTTGGAGGCAGATGCATCTGCCCACCAACTGCGTGACGAGCCTGAATGAGAGGCTGGTTGAGAGAGACCCCTTGACCTCTCCAGCCGGACTCTCTACCCATCGTCTTGCACCGCAGTGGGAGGGATGGATTGATACGACCATCACTATTGGGCATATTGACCCCCAGGTTTGTACCGTTACCTTATAGGTAGGTATCCTTTTCCTTTCAGAACTTCCTCTTCTTCTTTTCCTTAAAAATACCTTATACGCAGAATTCCCAAAGATGACAAGGTCTAGTGGAAAATCATTTTCCTCCGTGTCTCGTGAATGGAGTTAATGTAAAAAAAATGAAAATGGCTTTAGCCGTGTTTGGTGACTAAATACGTAACCAGGTACTTCCCAACTTTCCTCTTTCTCATCTCCTTCCCTTCTCTACTCTTGTCATTATCATTACATACTCCAATTGGGATATTGTAGTTCCACTTTGCCCTATTCACAAAAAAATGTATACTTAGTACCTATTATATTATCTATGGGGATAAAATTACAATTATTTATTATTACGAATGTTGGATTTCTGAGGCGTATGTGTGATATGTATCACAGATGACGAATATGGAAATCCGAAAGGAATGTAAGGTGAAATGAAGAAAACATAAATGCTTAGACGATTTTTAACTTGTGTGGATGGCCAAAGAAAGGCGTGTGTTCAAATGATGCCACGTAGATGGAAAAAAAAGAGTCAAGGACACCAGGATGATAAGGAATCAATGAGTACGCATGAGGTGATGTTGAAAGCATGTTAAATGTGAATTATATGCCACTAAAGAGCTGTGTGGCATTATATTCACTCTGTTTACCCATGTAAAGAATTGAAATGATGCTTTTTAAGTTAGAAAAATTACCATTCTGATTTTCATATAAAAAGCGAAAAATCGTTTCGTACTTTTTCCTGTGATATTTTCTTTAGAAAATTATTTTTTTATCGTACTCTTTGTATGGGATGTTACAAAAGAGAATCAGAAGAATACATGACACCAGTGGCCTGCACAAAGTTTTTAATTGGGATATGTAGTAGAAAAAAGAAGTAAATAATTTATAAAAAAAAATACTACAGATGTGGTAAGCTGGCTAAGCTGCTGGATTTAACCGATGTTGGTTGGGATTACCTGCCACATCAAGTATCCAAGTAACGCTTCGTTCATACATATTACAAGTTAATTACTGGGTATAAGAAATATTTATATTTTTTGCTCGTAAGAAAAGGTTCATAATATGGTAATAACAAATTAATAGGGGTACTAATTGCACTGATTGATTGCTGGCTCCATATTTGTACACTAACGAGTCTTCTCTTGAGAATTCGTTTCCAAAATAGGGTTGCCAAATTCATATTTGGAAACAAATCATTCTTTTGACATAAATGAAGGTTTAAAAACGTTGTATATAAATACAACAAGCTTACTTACAATCAGATAAATTCGAAATTTTAGAAATTAGAAAAAGTTTTTGTATTTTTATTAAAAAGTAAATTAATTATTATTAATAATGAAACATTTAAAAAAAATACTTATGGCTTAAATTTATATTGACAGTGATAACTATATTTATAATATTATAAATGTAAATTTTATTAATAATATCTATCCTTATTTTGTTTTTTATGCCTTTCTATTTTCTTGATTAATGAAAAAAAAATCATTTCTTTTTAAATTTTCTAACATATATATATATTTTTTTTATTATTAATTATTTTTATTGAGATTTAAAAACCTCATTGTTATATTTAATCATTGAAGAAAATAATATTAACAAACCTAAATGAAAGATGAAACCGGACAAAAGGACAGAAACTAAAAATATTTCAGTCGCATCTGGGACTCGAACCCAGGTCCCAGGTATTTGTCAATATTATTTTCCATTTTTAATCTCATATTATTGGCAGCTATTTTTAAAAATGATTAAAAATGGAAAATAATTTTCACAAATCTTGAATTTGAGATATGATATCGATGAAGATGACACAAATTGAACTTGTCTCATTAACTAAGTCGGTTGAGCGTTGCCCCGGATGGGCACAGGACCTGGGTTCGAGTCCCAGATGCGACTGAAATATTTTTAGTTTCTGTCCTTTTGTCCGGTTTCATCTTTCATTTAGGTTTGTTAATATTATTTTCTTCAATGATATTTTTTTTTATTTAATATTATATGTTTTCAATAATTTTGATAAAACTATTTACCCACTTTCACCACTTATTTTAAATTTTTGTTTATGTATGAAATTTGTTCTATTTATCTATACTGTCATTATTTTTAGTAGGTATATGGTTTATCCTGATTAGCGGAGATTTGCTTCTGAAATATGTAGATATTAATGTGATATGTGATCTATATTTGATTTTTAAGTTTAGTATACAACTAATCCTGATGATGAGAACATTGTTCATGAAACATGTTGATTGTATATAAATAAAGTGATGTAAACTAAGTTATTTATTTTTTTGATTAAAATAATGACATCACAAAGTGAAACCCTTACAGAAGAAATTTTCTTTCAAAAATTAGATATTAATATATTAAAAACTGTTGTGTAAACAAAGTAATTGTTATTAATTTGTTATTAGCACGTTTGGTGGGACGCGCGGGTTGCTGCGTTCCCTGGTTAATACAATAATGATCAAGGTATGGACGGCACACCTTTGCCTGATACGACCATGCTACCGAAGCCTCCAGTCTAGAAGGATTGGGGACCTTGCAGAAACGGCGTATAAAATTATACATAATTTAATAGACACTCCATACCTCCAGGAATCCCGTAAGCTGTTTGTACCAAACAGCTACTGCCAAGAGCGGCACCACGATATGAGATGTATTCCCCATGGTAGAACAGACGTGTTAGCTCAGCATAGCATGACAAGGGGGTATGGTGCTGCTAAATAAAATCTCTAAATATTTTCAACACAAACCTGGATGGTTTCAAGAGGCATGCAAAAAAGGTATTTTAATTCTTATTATTTCGTATAGTTTTGTTCGTGTGTATAATAAATGAATGCAGTTTATTACACACGATAAGAAATAAAATAAAAAAAACATTACAGTCTCAGTATCAGAAGAGTAGGTACGATAAAATGTATGAATTTTAATGAAGTTTGCAAATACAGAGTTGTGGGGTGGTCTATTCACTCCAGCTATTTACCTTTGTGGTGAAATGGCACGATAGTTAGCAAGTCAGTTAGTTTGAGAAATTAATAGCATTCAAATAGTGGTGATACTTGTTGTTGCAGACGTGTGGCAAGTTAAAACGAAAACTCCGTAATAAAGTTGGCCAAAAGTTAACTGATGTTGCTTCAACCCGTGAAACGCCCGTGAGTTGATGTTATTACTGAACGTTTACAACAAGTTTAATTGAATCTAAATTCTTAAATTGACTAGAGAAAACAGGGGTATCTACCGCAACAAAATTTTGCTTTTAACAGAACCTGAAACTGAGGCTGTTTTGTCAAAACTTTTTGTTTCAGACAAAAACTTTGGTGTGCGCTCAAATCATGTATGTTACTACGGCTGTTTAGTCGTTATATTCGATTTTTTTTTCAATTTATTGAAATAACTCAAATAAAACATGAAACGGAAGTAAAAAGACACAGAACATTTAAAAAAAGCTCATTAGCTCAGTGGTTAGAGCGTTTTTCCGGTAAGAAAAAGGTCCTGGGTTCGATTCCCAAATGCGACTGACTGACTTTTCTGTTTCATATTTTATTTCGAGATTTGTAAATATTATCTTCTACAATGATTAAATATTAATTACATACTCCAATAAATTGAACATTCTTTCTGGACTTGTAAAAAAATAAATAGATGTCCTATATAAATAAAAATTTCATAGGTATATCGGAGCAAATATATTCAGGTAAAACTTTGCTATGATACAAAAAGATAACAGGCAATAATATGGGGATTAATTGACGATAATATTGGATAATATGTCTAAAATTTTAATTATGTTATCGATAAAAATGAAATAAAATAAACAGGTCTCATTAGCTCAGTGGTTACAGCGTTGTCCCGGTAAGACAGAGATCCTGGATTCAATTCCCAGATGCCACTGACACCTATTAAAATTTATTTTAATTCATCGAAAATAAATACCATTCCTTTGAAATGTTTGAATGATTGACACGGATTTCAAAAAAATTTATTTCCAGTAATATTTTTTTACGTATTATTCCATCGATTGTCTATCAATTGTCTTTTAAATATCTATTGATAACTATCATAAAATTTCTCATCATTATTGTATTTAAATCTTGTCCCTCTCATTCTTATCAGGCTCTTAACTGTCAACATCTCATTATAAAGGTCCTGTCTTAAAAAAAGTGTGATAAATCATTTCTCAGTCATCATCATATTTTATGATTTTATTACTTAATATACAACATTAAAACATAAACGTATTCCTGTTTTTTGGTGTAGAATAGGCAACGTATTAAGGTCTCTTCACCAGTTCCGACCAGTACACAGTAAAGACTCGACATCAGTTGCCTACATTGTCTATGAACACATTCATATTACGGCGTACGTAGGCACCGGCCGAGATTGTCGATTATAATATTTTGACGATGGTGGCTGCTTGTGACGTTTGCGCCTGCGCAGTTAGTTTGAACACATACCGCTACATATTCTTCAGTTGGTGTCATTAGACAGATGTATAGATAGATAAGATGATAACGATAAATTGATTGAATCGGTCAGGGAATTTAGGTTATAAAATAATAATAAATATGGAAATAGAATTATAAAATTCTCAAACATATTGTGACGGAGGCTAACTATCAGTTGACAGTTCAGTTGACAGATTTACTCACGTCTGTCCTACGTCTGTGTTGTGCTGCACAGTGTAACATGAATACTGGTGTCTGTGCTGTGCCTGTACTGTATTGTTCTGCTCTGCCCGTTGCTTATACATGTGAAAATACCTTTATGGTGTGGTTTTATACAGAGTTTCGGGGTTTAGTAACGAAATCCCTTGACGAATCTTCAATTAGGCTGTGTCAGTAAAATAACGAAAGCGAATTTCTGGAAAATGCTTCCACAACCTAGATTTAAATACACACCTTTCGTGTTATTTCTTGTTTTTCTTCCTTTGTTCTCACCAGTTGGAGGCTGGTTTTCTTTTGATACGTTTCCCATCATTTTGCTAATGTTAGTCTTCTTTTCATACCAATTACAGCTACGTCAACTTTAATTATTCGATGAAGAATTCTTATATTGAATTTATTGTATTTTTTACCGAATTTATTTAACTCACGTTTCGGATTAAAAAAATAAAGTATTTTACTATACGGATACCATTATTATGATTTTAAAATTGACTTCCCATAAATATTTGTGTTTGGAATGTGCTGAGTCAGCGGCACGCGACCGGCTGCCGCATCAGCTTCTTGAGGAATACGTCTGTATGGTGAAGAGTCCGTTTATTAATCGTTTTACTTAGTGGTTAGTCTGGGTTTATATAGAAAATGCTTAAGGGTGAGGAGCGCTTTGTCACATAGTCGCAGTAACTATGATACGCATTAATAATTTAGATTACTCCCCCTAATCATAAAACTTAAATGTTTTTTTTATGATAATATACAAGTTTAGTTGCTTAGTGAAATAAAATCAATTCAAGCGGCAAACCGTTTATTTTTGAAAGCATCTCTCTCAACAGCGAGATAATAAAAATGTCATCAATTTTGCAGTTTAAATATTCGTATTTCAAACTCGAGACCTCTCGGCTGGAAGCCAAAATATTAAAGTTTTCTTCTAACCGAGGATGATTTAGCGATGAATATTTTATATGACCAAAATTTCGCAAAGATCGTATCAAATTTTATCTCAACATGTCGTGATATCGACTCCATATTTAATTTACCTGTCACGAACAAGATTCGCTACGGAAAAAAACTAAATTCTAAATTCATACCGAAATTGTGTCTTCAACTGGAATAAGTATTCAGAAGCCAGGTTTTCTGATTATAATTTGAGATTCTATTCTGTGGTATACGAAATAAGGCAGAAGCAATTTAGAGATATTTGAGTAAACTTAGGCTGTCCTTAGAATAAAAACTCAATCTTGCAAGATCGTATAATAATGTTCAGGAAAAGTGAAAAAGCGTTTTTTGAAAATAAGAGGCTCTTCAAAATACGTTATTTGGTTTTAAACTTTAAAAAATAACATGCTTCACTACAATCAGACCGGTTAGTAGCCGAGTAGACAAATTCGTTGGATTTTTTTAAGTACATTTTTTTGTGACTACCGCACAATAGTTCTTACAATAAACACGCAAAATTACACACCTGTTACACGTCTGCTAATGCAGGAAATATTATGCAAGAGTTTTCTATATTGTATATACGGGTAGTTATGAAAATGTATAAGGTTTCAAAAACCAAATTTCCTCAAAACATAATCTTATAAATTCTGTATAATAAAGTACTGGAATTTTGGGTACAACTTTCAAAAATGTCGACACCGGTTCAAAATGCATCTGTTTTCAGAATTTTTGGTATGTATTTCTTAGTATTTAAACGATAAGGGTTTGAGGCTCTTTTCTTTTGAAACCTTATACATTTTCCTAACTGTCCGTACATAATTTACAGATAAAGCATTCGTTATATTGCTACAGTAAACAACCTACAGAGTGATGTTTTTGGCGATTTTTGAGAGCCGACCCTTAACTCCCGGAACCATTGGGAATATTGAATTCCCACTTTTTAGTATAATGTGAGGCTGAAGGGAGCGAGGACGGAGGGAGATGATAAAGAGAATGGTTGGGAAATAGGTAGGTACCTGGCTATTCATATTTGGTTACCAAAAAATCAACGTTTCGATTCACAAAGGTCACTAAGGTGATACAGGAAATTCATTTAAAGAGCGCGAATTTGAATGTTCTCGTATTTTTACACATAGATAGAATCGATAATATTTGGATACTGGGTATGTAGCGACGTTTGTCATAATCTTCGAATATTATCAATGTGATTTGATTAAGTCATGCTAGGGTATTTTGGCCTCAAATCCAAAATTAAGTTATCTATGAAACAGGCAGCGCAGTCGTTCCTCTTAATCTTGAATAACACCACGAATCGTCGGTTGAAAAATTAAAAATATTTACTGACGTAAGCGGAAGATGTTGCTTGTGTCGTTAATGGAGGACTTAGCCAGCCAAGGAATTGAACTCACGACGCCTGGGTGAGACCTAAATGCGATGCCAACTCAGCCACTGACCGGTTTTTACTGATAGTATCTACCATTTTGCAACGTGTTGCGAATACTCGATTATTATGGTCTTCTTCCATCGTATAGTAGAGGTCAAAGCTGCACACCACAATCTTTGCTACTGTAAAATTTACATAGACTTAGCGTTCATCAGAATCAAATCAGAAATACAACTTTTTCCGATTGTCCTACTCATGTGTTATAAAATATTGAAAACATTAAAATATTTTTTTAGAGGTGAAAAAAATTCCAATCCTTTCCCGGTACTTACTTTTTTTATGGAAATTAGGCAATCCGCAATTAAAATAATAATAAATTTCGTTCTCCGGGATGTGGGGACGATGTAAAAAAAATACGTATTTAGTATTTATGAAAAGATGAAATTATACCACAATTCTTTTTAGGGGGAAAATATATACTTTGCATTTTAAAGAAAACCTTCAAAAATTTTTTGAGGATATGCTACATCTAAAAATATTGTGTGAAACGTTCGTAAGACGATTAGAAAAAGGGTGCCTTCCCGTAGTACGAGATATACGGTACGGTAATATTCCAGCGACTGAAAATAATTATTTCGAGAACTCTCCTATTCAAATATTGCACCGACTTGGTAATGAGTATAGTTCCATTAATGTTTACCGTTACAACAGCGTGTTCAGGCTGAAAATCAGTTTGTATGAAAGTTTTCATTAGACCAACCAACTTTATTAGTATGAGGAAGGCTTATTGTTTACAGGTGAAATATAATAAAAACAGTAATTATTGAATGAAACACTAGTATATATTGATTTGTTTTGTTTGCGATAAGCCGACGTAGCTCAATGGTAGAGCATCTTACCGGCAATCAGAAGGATGCAGGTTCGAGTCCTGTCGGCGACATTTATCTTTGCTCGGAAAGGTTTTTTTCAATTTGGATGAGTGTTTCAGGCTAATAATTATTGTTTATAAAAATAATTGTTACCCTTTGCGCTATGCACAAAAATCTTGTCTTAAGTTTTTAAGAACTTTAGTTTATCAATTAATAAATATTTGACAAGTCAAAGCAATTTTCACCAATAAAATGTAGACATAATATGTCTCGACGCCATCTATTTGAGGGATTTAGCCGTTACAAGCCTTCCTCATACTAATAAAGTTGGTTGTTTACAGGTGAAATATAATAAAAACAGTAATTATTGAATGAAACACTAGTATATATTGATTAACTTGGCGGGTTTGCGATAAGCCGACGTAGCTCAATGGTAGAGCATCTTACCGGCAATCAGAAGGATGCAGGTTCGAGTCCTGTCGGCGACATTTATCTTTGCTCGGAAGGTTTTTTCAATTTGGATGAGTGTTTCAGGCTAATAATTATTGTTTATAAAAATAATTAAAAGAAAATCCTTCTCCAACGCCTTTCTACCCCTGTGTTTTTTTACTGAATACATACTGTGTACAATTTCTTCCGAAAAACTACCCTTATCTTTATAAGCAACTACAAATTTAATCTTTCTTTGTAACAACTGAACGCGACGTGAGTCACAACCCTTGACCGCACGGGGTGAACTTAACTTGATTTTTTTCCTGGAATTTTTCCTTTAAGTGATACAACATCACGAAAGTCATACCTCAGGGGACAGACGTATAGACAAAATTATTTTTGGCATACGTTTTTTTTTGTGTGGAATTATTGGGAAAGCGGTTTTATTTATTAGCAAAAGTGATAATAGTTTGCCATTGAAGCAATGTTAACTTTGTGGTATTGTGCAGCAAAAAATGTAGTACGTGTTAGTTAAAGGTAGTTTGTATTAAAGACAGTACGCTTTCCATTTTATGAATTTACTCGGCCTTGCTCGGGTACAATTATTGATTTGACAGCGAAACTAACCATCTATAAATAAAGAAACATTCATTTTAATATTTTATTTCATTTCAAAACGTTTATTTTTTTTAAATATATCAAAATCATAAATTTCTTCTGTAAGTACCTACTCGTGTTTTCTATTTTGAAAATATTCTACCCAAAAAAACTTCTTCTTTTGAATATGCAATCTGTGGCTAACCAGAGTTTTATATCTATGGGTTAACCTAAATAAAACATGGCGGATTCAATGTTTAATAATACTTATTTTAAAACGTTATAGCGACAGTTTTACATATTGGATTTTATTCAAACTACTTTCTAAACCTTCCCGGTACTAATAAAAACAAGCTATGCTATTTTCAAACAAACAAAAAAACTTACATTGATTTATATATATATAGATAACATTAATATCTTATTTAAAATACCACAAAATTTCGTGAAAACACGAAGAATTTCCCTAAAATTTTTTGCGTATAAATTATGAATTTCACGTAAAAAAATCGCGTTATTGCAAATTGCGAGATTTTCAGGTCTTTAATAGTTTGTTCGAAACATATTCTTCATGATAACTGTGTCGTCAATTTTTTTCTTTAAAAACTCTACGTTGCGATTGAGACCAATGTGACAGATGTGAAGGTTGGTGCCATAGCTCAATTGGTAGAGCACACGCTCGGGTAGCGGGAGTTTCCGAGTTCAAAACCACCTAACCCAGTCTAGGACACTAAATCAAATCGCCTTCTTATTTCTATAAATATACATTATCGTTCAACATAGGTGATTATGGAGGATATTGCATAAATAAGAGGCCGATTGGATTCAGTGTCCTGGCCTGTGTTAAGATGGTTGTGTTTTGAGTTCTGGTTGCATTGATGACCTATTTTTTTGTGTTTTTATGTCATTCCCGCATTTGTCCGTTTGATAGTTTCGCCTATCTTAACAAATGGACTGCAATCTTTGGAGAACAGACGTCAGGTGGGGATGTTGTACTTGTTCTACAGGTATTTTAATGGAAGACCCTCTGAGGAACTAGCGTCATTGATCCCTTCCGCACCGGTGAATACTCGGGAAACACGCCAAACGCGTGCCCAACATTTGCACATGGTTTACATTTGTCACATGAAAACGGATCGCTTCTACGATTCATTCTCGAGTTCAACAGCTCGGCTGTGGAATGATCTGCCGGCCTCTGTGTTTCCACCCTCCTACAACATGAGTTTCTTCAAGACCCGAGTTCACTTCTTCTTATCATCTAAAAGACCCCCCAAACAGCATCCCCGATGATATAGGCCTTCAGAGAAATTATTTGCCCTATAGTCTCCTGTATGGAGTTATGGTAAATGTCTGGAGTCTGTGAGACTTTGGCATCCCCAATTTGGGGTAGTATATGGGATTGAAAGGAGTGGGAAGGGAATGAGATGAGGTAAAGGAAGGTAGGAAATTATTTGGCTATTCAGATCTGGTCACCAAACACGACTAAAGCTATTTCAAGTAACGTCTCCATAGTGAATTCTGGAGGTCTTTAACTAGGGCAATAATAATAGTATTTACTACCCTGTGACACCGTTTATAAGATCGTTAATAAACACACAATAAATTTTATTCAACATTTTATTTTACCATATATAAATTTATTTTACACGTATTATAAGTAAATCGTATTATACACATATATAATAATATAATATATTGCACCCTGTCTAAAATATTCTACATTTATAATAATAATTGAAATAAAACATGTCGTAAGTTCATCGAAAGAGAATGAATTGTTTTTTTTAAATAAATTGGCAATCCTACCTAAGAGACAATATAAATAATTGGTTATAATTTTAACGTATAAATACGTAATACATGTACATAATATAACAGATTGTTTAATTATTATATAGGATTACACAAATATAATTATTATTCTTCTGGTATTTATTATATAAGAATACATCGATTCGGAAATAGACTAGTATAATGGCGGTTATACGTATTTTTTAAAATAAATAGTTATATTAGAAGTTGCCCTGAAAACATTTTCATATTATATTTATGTTAATTTTACCACCAAATATTTGAAATAATTGCATAAAATGTCAGTGGCATATTTCTATGAAAATCAAAGAATTAATGTGGTGATAAAAAAAAAAGATTTACAATGAATTTTTATCATAGATATACCAGCCGCTAACTCAAGTACGTCCGATAACTGATTTTGGGAGCCACCTCTGGGCTGGAGCTCCAAAATATCTTATAAACCTTCTTGATTCCGTCTGATTGATAATCCATTGTCAAAAGACCGATTGCCATCTCTAATGTACGCTGAGTCTGTTCTACAGGCATATGAATGTAGCCTGCTTAACGGAACTATCAGTATTGATTCCCAGTGCATCGATGCATGCTCGCGAAACTCGACACGAGCGAAATACCCGTTTACAGTTGATGTCGGCTTCATGAGAACGGGTTGTTTCTCCGACTCATTTTATTTTAAGGCGGCTCGCATGTGGAACGAGCTACCGGCATCTGTTTTTCCTATTTTATATAATCCGAACCTTAAGTCCCCCATTAATAAATCCCTTCCTACAGCCCCTTCCTAGACCCCCCCACAACGCTACCTAACCGGGTGATGAAATAGTTCCCCTGGCTTTACACGTACAGATAGGAGTGCTCTTATGAGGTGTAAAATAATAATAAAAAAACGGTATTTTAAAAAGAAATATTCAAAGAATGTGAAATATTTTTTTTACACTTTTATTCAGTTGTGACCAAAACTCTCTTATTTTCTCTCTGTGAGAGAAAATAAGTGTGATGATTTCAAGATGCCAGATCTCTTGTCTCGAGAGTTTCTGCTTCAGGCAATCAGATTTTCTGCTTTATACCTACTCAAAATCACTGCTTATATTTTTCTTTGGTAGTAGCTACTAGAGGTGGGCGTTTCGCTTTATTTTTCAATATATCAAAAACATGTATATAATATATACATATGTATATTTTTTAAACATAATTAAAAAAAAAAACGATTGCAGCTAAAGCATTTCTTATGAAAGCGTTTCGTAAGAACGGTCAACGAAACTGTTTCTTTGCAACTGGTTATGTCGTATAGAGGACGGGTGTTTTATTTTTTTGAATGAATTTCTTCAGCAGTTCAACGGTCAGCGACGGAGTTTCGGGCGAAAGTGTCTAAGAGGAACGGTTGCGCTGCCTGTTTCATACGAAACTTAATTTTGGATTTGAGGCCAAAATACCCGAAATATCCAAACTGAATGATAGATATATAATTTTTTTAATTAAAGGTTTAGTAAATATCTAATACGTGTGAGAAGCATTTTATTTATTATTGTTTTCCTCAAATCCAAAATTAAGTTTTGTATAAAACAGGCCGCGCAGCCATTCCTCTTAACTCGTAAGCGTTTCTTTGTATCGGCTTAGGACGAGGTAGCAGTTTGGGAAAGACAGGCGAGGAGCCGTTTTAAATATTTTGCGCATAATTCTCAAACGAATTGTGCTCTATTGGAATAATTGCACGTTTTTTAAAACGGTTATCTCAAAATTCGCGATATTGTTACAACCATTTCGGAACTTAAACGGTTATGAAAAAAACGATTTCACGTTATCTTACTCACCCCTAGTGGCTACGGTCTCTGTACGTACGAGTTACATGTTATAATTTGGTAGGAAGATTACATATTCACTTCATATTCGTCTACATTTGACTTACGAAATGCTTTGTATCTGACAGATCCGCCTGGTAAAGTTTAACATTTTGAAACAGACTGAGTTGAGATATCATATTTACAGAAAATTCAACTTAATGTGATGTAAAATAGAAATAACATGTTTTGGAGTCCTGACAATAAAACTTTAAAAATGACAATCCTGAAAAACCTACCAGATCTTTATTTTATTTTTGTAATATTTGAGAGATCCTTTATCTTTGTATGCATCATTGTACACTGTACTTCATATAAATGTGTTATTATAATATTGTACTATATAATTAATATTCGTCGATTATTGAATTTCATCTTCCCGAAATGAGAACCTTCCACACTGTATGGAGGCAGTTTATCCCAGCGATTAGAAAGCAGTGGTTGACCACCCCGAAGGCTCTATTCGTCACGGAGCTCCCTGGAAAGTAAAACATCCATTAGAAAACAATATACTAAAACGTATTCGAAAAAAAAAGTTTTGTCCAAGTATCAAAATCAAATGCATAATAATAATTAATCGTATAAAAATAATCTGATAACGATCATCACCAACGAACATGCTGTTTACATATTTTTTAAAGTTTCTTTTATATTTAATAATAGCAGAAACAATTTATTAAATTAAAAAAATATATTTGCATATATAAAAAAAAAGTTTTGATATTTAAATATTATTATGCGTGACAACGGTTTTATCTTTCGAAGTTTGATAATGCCATCGGAAAGCGAAACAGCTGTCACGCGTAATAATAATAATTAACTGGCAGATTTTTTTTAACAATAAACGTTTTATTCAAAATCAGTAAAAATAGTAATTTTGTAATTTCTTCGAATGATTGGTATTCACTTTGCGGCGTCATTATTAATTAATTCATAAAAAAATATACTTTCCCTTTATAAATATACCTACATGTTTCGAGAGCAATTCTGTCATCATCAGGAATTTATGAATACTATTATAATACATGTATTCATATATTCCTGATGATGATAGCATTGCTGTCGAAACATGAAGATGTTTATATATATTTATAAAGTGGTGTAAACAAAGTGTATTTTTTAAAATAATTAAATTGTAATTTTATTTTATTCTAAAAGAAAGGCAAACATTCCCAGGCTACGAATACCCTGACAATGTTTAAAAATCTCTACCATTACAGTAAGCGGAAGATGTTGCTTGTGTCGTGGTGGAGGACTTAGCCAGATAAGAAATAGAACTAACGACGCCTGGTGGGAACCAGCCGCTATGCCAACTCAGCTACTGAACGTTTATTATTATTTAAAAAACCTTATAACGAAATGGAGTTCTACAGATTAAACTTGAATAAAATCAGTAGCGGTTTTCATTGGGAGTTTAATAGAAGATTAAAAAAGGGAGAAAAAGTTCCTTTGTTGGTGTATTCCATTGATAAAATGATTGTGAAATGTTTTGTATAAACCACTATTTAATACATAAATATCAACATGTTGTTTTTCATTCATTTCATTAATGATACCGCGAAGTAATTTTACATTTGTTGAAGAAGAGAAATACATCTTTTCCCTGAATCTCAAGGAATTTCATTCTATCATTGCACAAGAGATCTGCGATCTAGTACAATTTGGCGAGTCATTAAAGCATCTATGGTTTCATAATGAAGGTTATAAAAAGTTTAATACGAAAATCACTATTCGTGCAAGAAATTGTTGATTATTTAACATAAAAAAGTAACACATTCAGTGATTAACTTATTTTAAAAATTTACAACAGGACAATAATACTTTTTTTTTTATGTTTCTTGTAAAATATTACTCCGTACAATATTCGTGTTAATAAATCTCATAGTCGCTTCGCACCCTGGAAACTAACAGATTCCCAAGGTTTACACGATTCCACAATTTGCCGCTGAAGCGCCATGAATATGATTTGCATTAACTATTTCTTTAAACGGAAAGTCATGTATGTGCTGAATTTATATTGCATGTATGGGATTCATTTCGGACTCGCCCTCGGGCAGTATTAAAACGAACGGGTGGATATTTTAGTACGTAATTTGAATAGTGCGCTGTTCGAAGTGTGGTAAACCTTTAATATAAGTATGTCTTATCATCTTATCTTTTTTTTTGGGAGTTAACTTCACTCACATTACCCACTTTAGGAAAACTACCACTGTTTAATATTAATTCAAAGAAAACCCAAATAACTTATGAATGAAAACATACGAAATACCATTATTTACCTGAGCTGTGTCCCATCACAAGAGCGCTGTTCGGCTGCTCTTCTCTGATGTTAATAACCTCGCTGCTCGCTTTGTAAACATCGTAGATCTTAGCTTCACACCTGAGCTTCAAAACCGTTCCAAAACCTGGCTGCATTCTGACCCTCGTGACCTTCAAAGGAACTGCACTGACTCTCAGAGGGTACTCCCTAAACCCTTGCTCCAAACCTCTAGTCCCGTCTTTAAGTTCATCACGGAATCCAATGTCGTCCTTCCTTACTTCATTGTATTTATAAGGAGACTCGAAGCTTTCTGCAGTTTCATACGTTTTTCTATCGTGGGCATTTGGTTGTATGGATGAGTATGCAGTGTACACAGTTATTTCAGGGTTTTGGCTTGGTATTCTCAGTTGGGATGAACTGATCTCTTGCTGTGTTCCTCCGACTTGGTATTTTGGATGCTGCATCTCTTCTTCTGTGGTTATCTCGATGATGCTGAATGAAGAGCTGGTCTCCCAGAGATCGGGGTCCAGTGGAAGTGTGGTGGTGTGTGTTTGCATTACCTGCCAAGCAAACAAAGAAATGTATTAATTTTTGTTTACAATCGTTGAATCGCTGTACATTATTTGTACTGTGCAGTGTATTTGTAGGTGTGCAAAAATTAACTTTTTTTGAATACATGCGTGTTTTATCAACTAAAAGATTTTATCTTCATCACAGTTCAATTGAAGAAGTAAGGTAATGTGTAATTTTAAATTACAAAAAAATTAAGACAAACCGTTCAGCCTTATTTGCATATTTTCAATATCATATATCTTAGACAGTAAAAATTGCCGTTCGAGACATTTTACAAAATCTTAATAATGACTCGTCTGAAATATTGTGTCATGTGATATAATAGTTAGTGTCCAAAAAGTACTGGTAATTAGGAAAATGTAAATGGTTTTAAAAGACAATAATCCTAAAACTGTAATTTTTTAAGTTCTATGTGAAATACGCACTAGAATATTTTTGAAATTGCACCTCTTTTTTACATGACAACCGCACAAGAGTCCCAATTGCTCCCAACCGTCTGGAGCCAGTGAGACTATGGCATTCCCAATTGGGGAATGTTGTGAGGCTGAAGGTATTGGGGAGGGGAAGGAGAACGAGAAGAGGAAGGTGGGGAAATACCTGGCTATTCAGATCTGGTCATCAAACATGACTAAAAGCCATTTAATGCAACGTTTCAATTCCGAATAGTGGTATTTCACCAGGGCGATACAGAGAGTATCTTCCACTCTGGAATGTGCCCAAATAAATATTATTTTTAAATTAATTAATGAAACAGCACAAATTAATTTTAAAAAAATTACTTGCGCACGCCGGGATTTGAACCCGCGACCTTCGGATTAGTAGTCGAGAGCCTTACCCCTCAACCATGGAGGCCCTCTATTTCAAATATGTTAGGGTATATTTCAAAGATTTTAAATATTACATTTTGGTGATTTTTTTCTTTTGAAACTTGATTCATTTTGCCGTATAGAATTTACAGATGTGGCATTGTTTGAGTTAGCAACCTGCAGTGCGATGTTTAAGTGCTGGCCATTAAATCATCGGCATCTATTAACGAGGTGTAAAGATAAAGTTAACAAGAAGGTCAGAGAAAAAAGGATTTCGCTTACCTAGTGCCATAAAGTTATAGTTACTGCCACGTAAAAAGTAATTAATTATGTTAGTATAAAAACGACTAATAAAGTTGTTAAGGAAAAAATATACAAAATAATCACAGTAGGTAACAGATTCCCAAGGTTTGCACGCTTCCATGATTTGCCGCTGAAACGCCATGAGTATGATTTTTATTATTCACGTCGGACTCACCCTCGGGCAGTTTTAATACGGACGGGTAGATAAAAAACCCCTTTAATAAAACTTGAGAATTTCGTGGGATTTGTTAACCATTTCAAGAGATTTCTTTTGTGCAATGCAAAATGTTTAACTAACCATCTCTTCATTCAGGTACCACGTCAGGTTGGCCGCAGGATAGCTTGAAGAGGATGAGCAGTTGGCACGAATGCTGTCACCTGGAGAAAATCTCTGGCGGTCCACGGATAGGATCACGGCCGTTTCAGGAACATCTGTAAGATAAAGAGTTAGTGATTACCAACATATTTAGTAGTTGATGAAAATGTCATCATTATCACGTCGCGTGGTTACATCCCAGGATGGGATTTGGCCTCCTCCCCAAATGTTGTCCCTCGCCATTCGCCTTCAGTTTTCGATACAATATTTTTAATATTGTACATTTTTAAAACCAAAACTCTGTCGACGACATAAGCAACTTCAGTCCATTTTTTTTTGTTATCTACCTATTTTGACGTTCGAACTTAAATATCAGTATTTAGTTTTTTTTTAAAGTTCGTTTTGTAGGTAAAATTATTTTAAATTTTTATAAGCCCCCTTAAACCATGGCTTGTTAGGTACGACTCCACTTGGCTGACTAATTTGCCGATAGATAGATTGACTACTGGATTTTGTACGTAAAAATAAAAGACGTTTTTTTTCAAAAAAATTAACCGTTTTTAATTGAAGGACACATTGTAAAATGTTAGCATCTCGTCACTAATGTTTTTGCAGTATACTAAAGTACAAAAATACAACTATAGCCGAACTCAATTGAATTTTTCCGTGTTTCCAATATCTATTTCTGTGTTTCCGATATCTGTTTCCATGTTTCTAATATTCCGTACCTCGTTTTTGAGGTTATGTTTTCAGATGTCAAAATAAAAAAAATAACTTTACCGCACATTATACAAAACAAAATCGACGTACAAAAATTTCCATGCAAATGCAAAAAAACAGAATACGCGCGAAACTCTGCGTGATGCCAGATGGGTAAAATGCAAAGGTACCAACACGATAGTGTGTTTTTTTATTATAATTTCTTCAAACGATTTGGTATTCACTTTGTGGCGTCATTATTAATAAATGAATTTAAAAATATACATAGTTTACATCTACATGTTTCGAAAGCGATGCTTTCACCATCAGAAATATATGAATACATATTCAGAATCGGCAATTGCTAATCATGAAGATATTTTTTTAATCGATAATGTTTTAAAATGAATTAAAAATTACTTTGTAATCACCACTTAATAGATAAACATATCAACATGTTTCTAAAGTCACCATTTCCTCATCAGAAATATACAGAATATTAAAAAATAATAATGTCAAGTATAGACAAATTATAAACATAAATAAAAATTGCTTAAAGTAGGTAGGTAAGAAGTTAAAAGTGACAATAAATCATTATTTTAAAACATTGAATAACAAGTTTATGTTAGAAATTAAAAAAAATGTATATATTTTTATTATTAATATTAATATGAAAATAAATTAAAAATGACTATATTTTAAAAAACGTATGTAATTTTTTTTTGAAATTCAGAGTAATTATTATTATTAAAATACCTATTATTATTATATTAATATATATTACAAACGATATTAAATAAATCTTTCCTTTCTAAAAAATGTTGCAATCGTTACAAATTAATTTATATACTCCCGGTTAATTAGAAAAAGTGTAAATAGTTAATTAAATATAATTAATAAAAAGTAAAAAAAATGTGCATCTACCACGAATTTATTTTCGTATTAATATTAATAATAAAAATACATTTTTTTTTTAAATTTCTAACATAAATTTGTTATTCAATGTTTAATAATATTTTTTTATTATCATTTTTGATTAATTACTTACCTACTTTAATCAAGTTTTGTTTATGCTTATAATTTATCTTTTCTTACATTATTGTGTTATATATTTATCATTTGTCTATCCTTGACATTATGATTTTTTATTATTCTCTATATTTCTGGTGAGGAAAGCATCGCTTTCTAAACATGTTGATATGTATACATTAATACAGTGGTGATTATAAAGTAATTTTTAATTCATTAATTAATATCGACCTCACTAAGTGAATACCAATCCTTTGAAGAAAGTTAATATTTTTCTCTCTCGTTTCATATTCACAGAGAAATTTTTTTGATACAATATCATATAATTTAAATTATCCGTATGGTCTTTATCCTTATTCATTTGTGTCATTAATTAATTACCTAACCTGTCTCCTTCCCATGTAACGGATTAACAATTCAACAAATTATCGTTGTCTTACAAGTTTATTCGTGTTCTATTCGTAATATAGGAAACATAATCATCGGAATTAAATAATATTCACTTGGAATTTAATCTCGGGAATCTTTCCCAGAAAACATTATCCCAACTAAGACAAAGTAACATGATATAACATTGAAGTAATTTGCAATTACTTGTCTTAAATATTGACTAAGAATTTAGCAAAATTATTTATTCTTCATTTTTAACATCATGTCT
Source organism: Halesus radiatus (assembly GCA_022606495.2). Taxonomy (NCBI): domain Eukaryota; kingdom Metazoa; phylum Arthropoda; class Insecta; order Trichoptera; family Limnephilidae; genus Halesus; species Halesus radiatus. The sequence continues at coordinate 21,088 of JAHDVE020003971.1, forward strand.
TCTGAATAAATATTTTCTGAAGAATGTATAAAGTCCCGACATTTATGAGAAGCAAAATTTATATTAAAAAATTCAATATCTTTTGGCCGTCATAATATTAAAATAATTTTTGTGAATTTTATGAAATTGCTGAACGAATTGTAATTTGAGTTGTTTTAAATGCGGTTGAGTGACTTTTGCGTCAGTCTGTTCTTGGTATAATCTGTATAGCAGTGGCGTGCAGTCCATATAGGCTGATAACCTGTGCCTACCCTGAGAAAAAAACGTACCATTAAAGAAAATAATAAAATAAAAGAAAATTGCCAAAAGGCACATTTCTGTTTTAAACCACTTTTTCCAAAAATTTTGTTGATATTTTTAAACACGATCGTTTTAAATCGATAAATTGTTTCTCTTTATGCTTCCCAGTTGCAGCTGCTGAAGCGAACTTTTGAATTCCTCAATCTAATTTTTTTGCGGGATACATAACGCAAAGCCATGCATCCGCATATTACTCCTATGTTGAAATTGAACAAACCATAAACATTTCTACATTAGAAAAGCGTAGGAAAGACTTGATCTTATTTGCGTTTTTAAAATAATTAATTGTTTTATTGACACCTTCTTTGTTGCAACTCATTCAGTTCAATATTCCTTGCCGTAGACTCAGAAACAATGAATTTGCTTTTAAAAAAAAACACTCTTCTAATTATGGGTACCATTCTCCACTGTCCAGAATGTCGAGATTTGTTAACTCAAGCCAGTGTCTTGAAATTTTTGGTAGCAGTCTTAATGACTTTTGTAGGGCTTTACGAAATAAGAACTCTAAGATTATCATTTAGAATGTCTAAAAATATGAACTCTACTAAAAACATGTTCAGGCTTTGACTTGAATGTTCTCTCAGATGTATATTTTTGTCCTCTTTTTGTCATTGCTTCATTCTTGTATCATGTATGTGCTGTTATTTTTCTGTAACTCTTGTTTATTTCATTTCGTGTTATGTATTTTGTGTAATTGGACATTGGTCCGTAAATAAATAAATAAATAAAATAAAAAAAATATTATTACAAACACTGAATGTGTTAAGCGCATCGCTTTCATTGCTAGTATGTTTTGCACTATGAATATGATACAACACATACAGTCTACCTTTGGAGATAGAGCAACGAACGCCACTGCTGTATAGGGACCATTTGTTCTATCACGGAACAGATACGTAGTCAGTATTTTACGGAGGTACTAACAAGGCTTATTATGTGATTTTGGTGAAGTCCACAATTTACCCTTTAAAATGTGAAGTTGGTCCTAGTCAGCTCCAGTCTCCCCTCAAAATGCTCATTCACGTCCCGAACACTCTTTTCCCATTATATTTTCTCCTCTCCAGCAGATTTATAACGCTGATTTATTTTTAAAGGTCCTCTAATAATTCCATCTGACGTATAAAGTAAGGAAAACGCCAAGACAATACATTGAAGCGTTTCGTCGGATTATACAACTGTCGGAAGCAGCAATCTGATCAATAAAATAACAGAACTCAAGCACTTACAATGAGGTAGTCTCCTGCAACATCATATATTATTATTTACAAATGTATAATATTAATCAGGGCACGTTAAAAAAAAAAAATTTTTAGAAAATACCGAATATTACCGAACACAATGGCCATCAAAATATTCATAATCTCATGTGGCGTCATAGTTCACAAAATAACTGGCGCGGCCATAGATTCACAGGCGCGGCAGTATCCGTTACTGCCATTTGAATTTTGAATTGTACTCAATTAATTCCCATATATTTTTGAGTGCTACGTTTTTTATCATGAGACTACAAGATTCTACCGGAAAAAAAGTCAACAGATATATTCAAGACACTATCTAAAAATTAGAAATAAATTTGGGTAGAATCTTGCGGTCAAAACAAAAAAGCTGAAGTAAAAATTTTATCGGAATTAATTGCCGATGGTATTAACAGTTCTTAAAAATCGAAGTGAAACCGATAAAAGTTACGAGAGGAGCTGTAGCTCAGTGAATTAGAGCGCAATGTCCAGGATAGACCGTGATGTCCTGGGTTCAAGTCTCAGCTGCTACCGTTACCTTTTTTATGTGTCTTTTCGGTTTCATGTTTCATTTTGAGAGACGTTTATATTATCTTCGATTATTAAAAAAATAAAATAATTTTTAATAATTTACTTCCCGAAGATTGTTACATTATCATTAACAACTCTACTTTTATCACCAATCTTCTAATAAATTTAACATCAATGACGAGGAAGGATATAATAGCAATTGTAAAAATCTTTTCTTCTCCAAGTTTAAATTTTCTGATAAAACTGCGTTTATCAAAAGCGACCTGTCATGTAATTTTATCTTTTTTCTGTATCTGTGCATAATTAGATAAAGAATAGGAAGAAATATTTTAAAAACGCTCTTGAGGAAACTTAACACAAAAGCATTGCTATATAACTTACAAAATTTTCTTAAATGATATATTGAAAAATCGTTTTTGTTGAAACTCATCACGAAAATAAAACTAACACATAATATAATAAAACTCCTTGTAAATATATTGGGTTACTTTTTAACATGCCATTTTAATATGTCCAAAGAAGCGATGCTAGTAGTCCACAATACAGTATTGATATCAACCCTGGTGTATAGCATTGAGGCATGGAACTCGCAGAGAAAGGATGAAAGCATACTGAATGCTGTAGAAATAAGATATCTGAGGAGAATATTTGATAAAACCACGTATTATCGTGTTAAAAATGTTGAGATTCGTAAATAATAATAAAAACACTATTTGGATGATTTGTATTGCGTTATTTTTGTGAAAAATTACCTCAAGGGCTTTGCGCAAACTTTTTTTTCAATGCTCTCTCTCATCACTAAATATAATGGACGATCTATTTGTATTACTTATGGCTAAAAAATTGCATTAAACAGTTCATCGATCTATAAGACTAAACTATATGTACAATGAATTTGAATCATTAATGATTCAAGACAAAATTCAGGTTATTGGATGTATGCACAGGCAGATAATATTATTCAGAACCGTACTTAAGGAGGCAGAGATTGCATGTTTGATGTTATCGTAATGAGTAAGATTAAGAAAGGGAATTTTAGATAGTTTTTGCATGTAGAGCGAATGAACGAAAAAGACAGTGTAAAGACACGAATGCGAATGGAAGAACAAGCTGGGGACGCCCGAGAAAGACAGACCACGATCGTGAATTAAATATTTGAGTCGGGACATGTCAGAAGAGAATTTACGATACGATGTATGAATGTAAATGAAGCAAGAAGTGTATGCCAAGATCGAGTTATTTGGCGGTCCGTCCTCTCTGCCTATCCCTGCGAAGAAACTGTGTGATATTGGGTTAGTTAGTTACAATTATTAAGGAAAATCATTAGTAATAAATAAGCAAATAAATTTGAGTATCATGTCCCTTCTTTCTTTTTTGCATCTTGGACCCTTCTTTGATTGAAGGCGACCGAACGTTCGGTCCCTCGAACCTGACATTTATACCCAATAAACAATTGATTTATAATTCCTCGAAAGCCTCAGATTGAAATACGTCCACTCAAATACTCATATATCATTGGACGATCCAGGAAGATATTTCATGGAAAGTAGATTGATTTTTATTGAATTTTAGATATAAAAAATTCTTATTACCAAGTAGTCTTAATTTTCTCTTTTTGGAAAATAATTACTGAAAAATTTATTTTTTTATAAATTGTTTTTGCATTTAATTCGCAGACCTCCAATAATTTTTTTTAATAAATTTAATTTATCAAATTAAAAAAAAATGTTATTATCAAGTTAAAGTATTTTAATTTTTATTATTGTGACAGCTGTTTCGGCGTTCAAGGCCATCTTCGAACTGTGGTTAATCCACAATGCGACCACTTACTTATACGATTTTATGTACTCCTCCCCAATTCTAATTTCGATGGTGTTTAAAATAATAATAATTTATTACCGGCAAAACCGATTTAGTCAGAAAATAATTAAAATTCTCCATTCTGTGAGGTACTTACATTTTAAATGTGTTTTCCAGTATTTAAATGACAATGTTTTCTTAATTGAATTATTTAAATGTGTTTTGGTTGTGCATATTTTTATTAGAGTACAGCATAAGAGTCCCAGCTGCTCCCAAATGCCTGGAGCCATTGTGAGGCTGAAAGTAGTTGGGAGGGGAAGAAGGTGAGAAAGAGGAAGGAGGGTGGAAGTAGCTGACTATTCAGATCTGGTCACAAAACACTGCTAAAGCCATTTTAAGCGAACGTTTCGATTCTGAATGGTGATCTTTTACCTGGGCGATGGACTGGAACGCGCTCCAATCACACTAAATATTATTTGAAATTAATAAATGGTGAAATAACAGAAATTAATTAAATAAATTTTACTTCCGCACGCCGGGATTCGAATTCGTGATCTCCGGATTCGAAGCAAAGGATCGTGACCACTTAACCACGGAGGCTGTCAAAATAAAATATCTGGCATCTTTTTTGATAGCTCAATGAATGTTATAAGCTCCAAACTCACGGTAGAAACAAAGCTGGGAGTCGAAAGTAGTTGCAATGACTAAAAAATTTTAAGACAAAAGAAGCTATGTGATTTTAAGCTCAAGAGTAAGTAAATTGGTTCCAGCTTAATTTTTTTTTTTATATGAATTCCGCACAAGAGTCCCAACTGCTCCCAACCGTCTGGAGCCAGTGAGACTATGGAATTAACAATTGGGGAATGTTGCGAAGCTGAAGGTATTGGGGGGGGAAGGAGAAGGGGAAGAGGAAGGTGGGGAATACCAGGCTATTCAGATCTGGTCACCAAACATGGCTTAAAGCCATTTCAAGCAACGTTTCAATTCTGAATGGTGGTCTTTCACCAGGGCGATACTGAGAGTATCTTCCACTCTGGAACGTGCGCAAATATACTATATATTATTTTTAAATGAATTAATTGTGAAACAATACAAATTAATTAAATAAAATTTACTTGCCTATGCCGGGATTTGAACCCGCGACCTTCGTATTCGTAGTAGAGAGCCTCACCCCTCGACCAGGAGGCCGTAGTCGAGAGGTAAGGCTCTAAATTAATACGTATGGATCTTGTTTTTTTTTTATGCATTATAATTTAGATACATTAACTTTATATTCTACATGTATGTAACACTTAAAGCATAACCTTAACCCTAGAATGGAAGCGAGGAATAAAATTTATTTTCTCCTATTTCAAACTGATTTTTCACTGAAGTGCCGATAGATCGCGCTACCTCTCTAAAACATATACTTTCCTTATGTTCTTCCCTCAGCGATACGTTTGTCGCCATATTAGCAGGCTGCGCCTTTTTCTCGTAGGTTGGTTTAAAAATCATTCACTGAATTCATTCTCATCGAATGGTGGTAATTATTGGGTGAAATATACTGATCGTTTCTAAGACGCAATAAATCAGTGATTTTTGCATATATAGACATTTAGAATAATTTCGGTCAATATAAGCAATAAATATTTTTTTAACCTATATATGGTCTCCGTGGTTGAGTAGTTACGATCCTTAGCTACGACTCTGGAAGTCGCTGGTTTAAATCCCGACGTGCGCGAGTAAATTCATTTGATTAAATTAATATGTGGTATATTAGCCGCACGTTCCAGAGAGGTAGATACTGTCAGTATCGCTCTGGTGAAAGACCACCTTTAAGAATCGAAACGTTGCCTGAAATGGCTTTAGCCTTGTTTGGTGACCAGCCAGGTACTTCCCCACTCTCCTACTCCGCATCTCTTACCCCTAATACCTTCAGCTTTACAACATACCCCGATTGGGGATGTCATATTCTCACTGGCTCCAGACTGTAGGGAGCAATTGCGACTTTTGTGTGGTACAAAAAAATAATATTTTTAAATATTGAGGTCAACAATTTTTTTCTCCTTTTGCTTATCCAAAATTGCTTTGAAACTCAGTGAAAACATTTATTCAAATCTTTGCTTCATAATTAATGGGGCCAGATAATTATCGTTGCGACAAGTTCCTATATTCTTTAACTGACTAACAAAACATATTAACTGACTACTGTATAAGAGTTTGGAAGTTATAAAGTGAAGGCTTTCGTTGCAGCAAAATCAAAGCGCTCGGAAACGGAAATAATGATCCGCAAATTGTTTGCGATTTAATTTTATTACCAACACGAACTAGATGACATATTATTATTATAATGGAGGCTTTCAACTCTCATTTGTTAGAGGAAACCAATGACAAACAAGAATATGTCATTATATAACAATGTATGAATGTGTGTATATCAAATGCGTCATGCTAAATTTATAATACACGGTGGCCCAAAAATTTTAACATTTTTTTGAAAATATATTTTTTCAATCATTGAAGATAATATTAACAAAACTCAACATCAAATAGAAAAAAATACGTAAAATAAAAAGATATCAGTCGCATCTGGGAATCGAACCAAGACGTCTGGCTTATCGGGACAACCGTTCTGAACAAATGACACCTATTTATTTTACGTAAATTTTATCGATATCATATCTCAAATTGGGAACTTATTACCAATATTATCCGTAATGTTATTCGCTAAGTACAAAGTTTTATATATTTGAATAACTTTTTGAAGCTTATGAACCTCATTGTGATATTTAATAATTGAAGTAGATAATATTAAGATTATTTTCTATTCCATGTTTCATTTTGAGATTTGTTAAAATTATCTTCTTCAATGATTAAATGTTGCAACGAGGTTTATGGGCTTCAATAGGTTATTCCAAAAAATTGAATTTTATTTTAATTTTATATTTTTCCACATAGCAATCCCACGAATTACAGAATTCATTTTGGGACAAGAGAAAATTCTACATTACATCACTGATATTAAAAAAAACATATTCAAACTGACGAAGAAATAACACAACAGGATATACAGTAATAAAAATAATAATGTAAACAAAATTTTGTGGAAAAGTACACAAGCGTAAGATAAAAGTACAACAAAACAAAAGCAGCTTTTTACAACAACAACAAAAAAGAATTTAAAATAAAAATGTTTTTGTTTTAAGCCACTTTATTTTATTTTTATATATTTCTGCATTCGACCGACTTCGGTTGGACTCAACTTTCTTCAGGAATGTAAACATGTGATATAAACTTATATGTGTACATTCCCGAAGAAGGTTGAGTCCAACCGAAACCGGTCGAATGCAGGAATATATGTAAATAAAATAATGTGAGTTAAAACAAAAACATTTTTCACTTAAATTATAATGTCAAGCCAGCTTCCTTCGATAAACAAAAAAAAGTTTTAAATAAAAGTACACATAGATGTTAACAGTAAATTAGCAAAGGTAGTAGAAAAAGAGGATATGGTTACCATACTATTATATTATGAAGTATCCGAAAGAATCAAACACCATAAGTTTTTATGCAGACCCACGTAGTTAAGTACATATTTACAAATTCAGTTTATAAACTACAATATATGAGAACGTGAAGAAAAAACAAAAAAACAAAAAACCCAAAACGAAATTTGGTCTAGCAGGAAAATCATTGTTAAAACTTGTACTTTTGACCTTGCCTCTTATCATATATTACATTAACTCCACACAGATGGCCGGGGGGGAAAAATACCTCAGGGCCTGCGTCATCTTTTGTAATGCTGTGTCGAGGGTCTTTTTGAGGAAAGGAAGGAAAAGAAGTTCTGGGAAGGTAAAAAAGTATGAGGTATGGGTTGGAATCTAGGAGTCAGTGGATCCAGGAGTGACAGACGTATTAATCCACGCCATGCCCACCACGCAGTTTGTGGGCAGACCTATCTGCCACCAATACCTGGACAAACCCCACCCCATGAGCCCGGGCGCCCCTGCTAATTAATGAAATGTAGCAAACCACTTGGGGTGACCTATAGCAGACGTGTTGGTTATCCAAAGAATAGTTCCCTGCTCGGCCGTATTCCCATTTAAAAATATACTTTCTTGCTTTTATTTAGGTATCGCCACCAGAATAAAGTTGAACACAGTACCCCGCATGTTATACAGCATGTTTCAAACGTATTTAAGAAATTAAAAAAAATTTCAGCGAAAACAAGTTTTGTTGGAAAAATATAAAAAAGATGTCGACAAATTTAAATATATATTTTTTTTAATTCCATGGTCCTGTCCTGTTACTAACTATGATTAATATATTTTAACAACGTATTAAAAAAAATAGTTTTTGTGATTTTTAGAAAGAAAAAAAGCATCATTTTGTAAGTGAAATTGAAAAATAAATAATATTAATACATAAAAAAAATTGTCTAGTTTCTACGAAATACTAAATAAGACCAATTAAAAGTATGTACAACACAAAATCTATTAACTAAATAAAACATAAACTCACCATATCAAAAATAATATAGCACACAGTAGTGGTAGGGAGTTAACTAACCTTGCGATAACAAAAAAATTCTGTTACGACTTTACTAAATTGTCCAGAGGATAAATGATCAACGTCAACGTCTGAAAAGATGTTGATGTATTTTGTGTATATTCTTCTGAAGTGAGTGTTGTGTGTAGTTAGTTTTTGAGTGTTGGATATGGAATAACTGATTTAAGCGTGTTTTTCGATCTGGACAATATAGAAATGAATGTTTTCTAGAAGGTAGTAAATATCAACAACGTTGTTAATGATTTTGTTAAGGAATTTTTGGTGGGATATATTTCTTCTGTCATTGGTAGTTATCACATGGAGTGTTAATGAGTTTTTTGGGGTGTTCGGTAGGACTTGGAATCTAAATGTTCGAGAGCCTATTTTGAAATCCTTCTAATCTTTCAATGTTAACATTGCATTGTAGATTCCAAATCACTGATTCAATTTCTAATATTAAGTAAACAAATGAGACACATAGTATTTTAATTACATGTGGTGATCTAAATGGTTTAGTCTCTCTACGGGACGTGTAGGACCCGCACAAGAAAAAATAGTGTAATTATTTAGGCAATGGCCAGCATGGTCGATCGCTGAGGTAGCGGTTAGTGACGTCAGCGGTTACTGGCTGTAGAATACTGTTCTTGTCTGGTAGCGGCAGGTAGAGGTATCCGAGGGAGGAGAGCGGAGTCCGGGTAGAGCGAAATTAGGCAGAGTGTCGGGTGGGGGTGTTGTTCATTCTGCGGTTGAAGTAAAAAGAGGGCACATACCACCTTGCGTACGCTGTTTATAGCGTGCGCGGCGCGACCGAACATTACGTGCTGGCATTGCATGTATTGCGCAATCGAATAGATTGCATTTGTGATGCAATCTGTGGTGCAATACCAGCTCTTGTGTTGTGCAATAATTTATATATGGTTAAAAAAAAATAGGTTTATACGTTCGACACGGTCATTTCATGATAAATCCTAGAAGTTTGCAGGCCCTGTCAATGACAGAATTTATGTGTAAACGGAAAGACATTTCAGAATCCATCATTACTCCTAAATCTCTTACTTCACTACATCTTTTCAGTTCTACGCTATCGATTTTGTATGAAAATATTAGTGTATTCATGCTTTGGTGTAGATTTTGGTACATTTTTCCAGGTTAAGGAAGAGTTGGTTGTTCTCACAATATATTCCATGCAATATATATATACGTACATCATATCTACGTATATATACAATGTCATTATATGTACAATCACCAATGAGAGTGATGCTGAATAAAAATTTACATACAATTTATGTTATGTAAAGGCAGATAATGTACAGGACCATATTTACCTGGCAGGTCACTTCAAATTAATACAGTTCATTAGATAATTGTAAATACAGTTTTGCGCACAGGGGATACAATATCGGAAATACTGCGCATTGTTATTTGAGTTGCTGTTTATTCAAATCAATTATGTTCTTTTTTGGTCGTTTGGAAAGGAAAGGCAAATATTATTATGGGCAATATAGGAGAGGGATTTGATTAAAATTGATCTGTCGCACACATTCAACATGTGATTTGTCGCACAATAAGAAACAGGTTGAGGTAAAAAGCTTTAAATGTGTAATATTAAATCAATAAGATAAAATGTAATTACGTTATGTAAGCAATTAAAGGATGGTACTCAAAGGAATATTAAATTTAAGGATATTTATGTAAGTTTTTAGTTTGAACCTAAATATTCTCTTGGGCTTGTTATGCATCTTAGTTACAGAGGGAGTTTATTCCAAGCCTCACAATATCCGATGATGTTGCTGGTCTAAGAGTTGACTGCCTTAGACCAATGTTTTCTGGATGTGAGATGTGAGGTGGGGCTATTTCATTGATGGACTGATACGAATAATTCTAAGCTGGCGTTGATTGTGTCAATTCTCTTTTTAATTGCGCGATCCGTTAAGTAGTATTTTAAAGCTCTATTTAGCAACTGTCATCAATGTATTTACAAAGAAACCACAAATGCTAAGACTGTTGGGACTTAATAATCACATAAATTTCTCTACTCTGCAGGTAGTTTCTTCGAATATCGAACCTGATTCCGACTAAAAGCCGACTGTCCTATCCATAAGGGTATATCCAACCACTTCAAATGCACCCCATTTAGGACTTTTATGTTTTTTCCAAAGATATTTTTACTGTGTCAGGTCCCATTTTCTTACCCTGTTCAGAATATTATCAACATTTCCTGTTATTGTCTCAGGGCTTTTCACTCTTTTTTAAATACGTAATATCGTTTAAACACGTAACCCGCTTTCGCATGATATCACCAAAAGGACGGAAGGGACATTAGCGTAACAATTTAATAGATTCCTAATAGAATTTAAAAAATCGTACTAATTCGAGTAAAATAATAACATGATTACATACGATCATACTAGGTACTTATCTGTTGACTATGCCTTCTGATAGCAAAACAGCTGTCACTTTCAATAGTAAAGACTACTATAATATTGATTGTTCAATTAGAGTTGTCTCAAGTTGTCTCGTGCAATCAGAGGATTGTTTGTATTGGTGCATATGTATAAGTATGAATACATTTCCGACAGTGATTGGAAAAGTCTTTTCAATTATTTTGTTAATTTTTTTATTTGATTTAAGTTCTGCAATTTTTTCAATTTCGTTTTTATTGTTACAGCTATTTCGGCGCTCGAGGCCATTTTCAAACTGTGGTTAGGTAACGTGGAGACGACTTATTTATATGATTATATTTACCCCACCCAATTTCATGGTGCCCTAAATGATTTATTACTGGTGAAACCGATTTAACCAGAAAATATTTGTGTTAATTCGATGCGGTTATTAGATTTGAAATCTGTTTTCCCCGTATTAAATGGAAATGTTTGGAAACTTATTTAAATGTATTATAGTGTTCAGGTCTTGTGAAAATACTGAGAAGTAGGGAATAAATAATTTTCCTCATTTTATTAATTAATGTTATATTGGGAACAGTCGTTCGTTTATTAATTTCCAATTGTTCAAGTAAATTTAATCTAAGATCCTTTCTTTCTATATGTAAGGGTTAAGGTTCGTTGTTATCAACCGGAACATCATTATTCACAAAGAGACATGTTCTGCAAACTTTAGAAAAGTACTTTTTATTGTTATATGCATAAAATTCATATTGTTTTTAGCTATAAAATTCTAAACTTTTTTTTGTATCCACGTAATACTCGTATATTAGAAATATATATTTAAAATGAGATGGACAAAATAGTTTGCAATGGGTCACCCGGTACTGCCGCACTAATCTAGAACATTTTGAAAACTAAATTGAGCTTTGCAACTAATTTAACTATGAGTTAAACTTCATCCCTATACCTATGGGAATGTTTTTAATGACAAGCATTTCCCATTACGCCATCCCTTCAATATTAACGTTTAATATAGGTCACCCGTACTAGCCTTATTAGACCTATCACCTTCAAGGGTGTCGACAACAATATATTCACCAGACGAAATGTAATTAAATTCCCAACAACGTATTCGAGACACGTGTCAGATACAAAAAGGAGAATATCATGGTATTTATTTAACCCAGGGGTCCTGAACCTTGAAGGCGTTTTTGATTGGTAGCAATCTAGCTTCATTACCAGTTCTGCTTGTCAGGACTTTGGGGAATTATCAACCTTGTGTTTTTCACTCACAAATACGAATAAGTCGTCATATTAATACAATAATTTAAGTGTTTTTTTTAATATTGTGATCTCTACCTGCAAAAGAGTTTTTTTTTGCAGGCAGATGTAAATCAAACTTAATAATGCTGTTAACAAGTTCTACGAGTATTTTTTTATTATTGTAGATAGCTTTATCGGGAAGATTAAGAAAGGGATGCTTATATGGTTTGGGCATGTATAGTGAATTAATGAAGACAGGAGTGTAAGGAGAACACATGTCGCGAATGTTAATTATCATTATATCATTATATTCCAGAGTCCAAGCTGCCAAAATGAGATTTTTGAGAGGAGTTGCAGGAGTCACAAGATGGGATCGAATAAAAAGCTCAATGAACCGGGAGGAGCTAAACATCGAACCACTGTTACTCTTCATAGAAAAATCGTAAATCAGGTGGCTTGGGCACGTGTTAAAAAGTGCTATTTCAGAGAGAAGACGTCTATTAAGCCGCCCCAGACACAGGTGGGAAAGGCAACTCCAGAGGCTGTGCGAGGAGAGGCTGGACCTACTATGGACGTATGCTGTTGACGTTGCACACAATAGGAACGCCTTTTCGAATAGGACAAGGGGAAGAAGATGGATGAATGGATGGAATATTAATGGTAGAAGAAGCCGATGACGCGTAAGGAAGACATGTCACGAACAATTTCATCGAATACTTCAGTTGAGCCATGTCAGAAGTCAGAGTAAAATAAGATAATGCTTGATATGATGGGTGAATTTCCAACTCTTTCGGAAAAACGTCGTAATGGCTAGTTTTTAGTATTCACGTACTTTTTTTAACACAAACTTTTTTACGATGAAACTACCCGTATTTTAAAGTTACAATATATATTTTTTTAAAGAATATAAACCGGATTTATAAGTATAACTGGCTTGTGGGCGAGTAGTTTGAAGTGTCTTATTTGCACCCAGGTGTCGCGAATTTTAAATAAGACCATCTAATTAAACGTTGGAACAAAGATTTTGTTTTTAGGTTTCGGGTGCTTTTATAAGTTGTACTTAAAAAATCGTTATTAAGAATCATATCTGTTGGTACATATAATAGAAAGTACAATTAATTTTTATTTATTTAAATTTAAAATCCGAATACTTCAGATCGACGAAACTATTTTAAGCACATCAATTCATATCCATCACGACGTTTAGAAATTTTCAATTCAACAAGAAAATACGCTATAAATTATAATTCAAATATTGAACTATTTTCATTTTTAAATTAGGAATGTGAAATCGGGATTAGAAACTATTACGAATTAACGAAAAATCCACAAATTTATCTTACTTTCGCAGGCATTTCACCAATATTAAGGGAAATAATTTTCCTCTGGGCATTTGCCATTATTAAGGATGCTGTATGGAGGGTTCCTTAGAGGATAGGAAGGAGTGAAGGAGTGAGATTTTATAATACTCACAAGTCAACTCCTAAAACTAACCTTAATTTGATGTTTCATAATGTCAAATGTAACCCGACCACATGCTCAAGCTGTGAGGAGATGAAATCAGGAAAATTCATTAAGTATTTAGGTGTAAATATAGATTGTCAACTTAAATGAACCAACCATATAGAAAAAAAAAGTAAATAAAGTAAGATTCTAAACTTACATATTTAAAGGAATGAGTAACTTATTAAAAGTGAAAACCATGAAACTTGTTTACAATGCACTAGTTCATCTCTTTCCTATAGAATAAATGGTTGGACGGAGCTTACAATAATCACATAAAACCTCTGGAAATTGTACAAAAATCAATTATCAAGATTATGTACCAGAAAGTCAAAACCTATCCCTCCAAACAATTGTTCCTAGAGACTGATATTTTGCACCTAAGATAGACCTATGGCATTCAATGTCTAAAATTTATTTACATGCGTTCAAACAACTTCACCAAAAATTCAAATCGCTCTAGCCAAAGACATGGTAATTGTGTATATGCAGTACCCCATTACGAAACCAGGTTGGCCCAAAGGCATTTTAATTTTATTTCGCCGAAAATGTATAATTTACTTTGCATAACCTCCGAAGAAACCTTGTTATGTCAAATTATTAACTCTTATAAAAAATATATTAAATCTTGGATAAAAAAAACACTGAAATAGATCATTTTTTCTTATAAGTCTTAACAGTCATTTTAACTTAATAGTATTTTCCCTAAAGACAGAATTCCAGCTTGTTATCTTTTGTTTAAATTTTTATGTTTGACTTTTAAAATTCAATTCAATTTTTCATCTTTTGCCGGTACCAGCAATGTATTATACCGTCCAATGCCTTCTTTTATGTTATCATTTTTTATTACGCCAATACGTATAAATTTTTATAAAACCTACTTTCAAAAAATTAGTATCATACTTGTGTGTAATTTTAAAACGCCCACTAAAATCTTATTGTGCTTATGTACGTATATGAAAATTCTGTTTACTGCCATAACTATTGAAAAAAAATTGTTTCTTTTTATTATCAATTTATGTCGTATTTCATATTTCTTATTTTCCCTATTACTTATTTCTTTTTTGAAAACGATTAAGTTAATTTACGTTAAAAATGAAAACTTTCACATGACCCATAGAAATGTGCTCAAAAAGTATTATAATACCCACACACAGAGGCATTGCCTTTGTGGGATTTTTTGTTTACATAATTATTTTTTATCATATTTTATGGTATTTTACGGACTTTTCCAAAATGTACTTATGTATTAAAAATTTTCAATAAAAAAAAATAGAACCTGGGTCTTAAAAAGACCCATTTCGTAGGAGGGAGGAAACACAGATGCCGGCAGATCATTGGACAGCCGGGATCGTGAATACAAAAAACGAGTCGTAGAAGTGACCCGTTCTCAAGTGACAAATGTCAACCGTGTACAAATGACGGGCGCGCGTTTGGCGTGTTTCCCGACTGTGCACCGACACCGAAGATATCATTGACGCTAGTTCCTCAGAACATTTTCCATTAAAATACCGGTAGAACAAGGATAGCATTCCCACCAGACGTCTGTGCTCCAAAGATTGTCAATCTATCATACGAACCCCCCGTTTCTGCACATAGTCAAGGGTTTTTTTTACAGATATTTTGGGAAGAGGTGGCTACCAAATTCGACAGTAGGTCGCACCTGCGATTTATACAGGGTCAATAATTCGGTCCTGTTAATGTATGTAATTTATTTATTTAATGAGTATGTTAGTATTAGACATTAATTTGTCAATCAATCAATACTTGGTGCGTTACAAAAAATAATGCCAAGTTGGCCTTCACTGATTTAAGAACCAGAATTTTCGAAAAAAATATAAGTTTCCGCGAAAATTCTTCAAATATTCGCAGTTATTAAATAATATTAAAGTAGTAAAGTAAGAGAAAAAAAAATCAAATAATGACAGGTGTTTCACAAAACGAAAAACCTGAGACAATAAAGCATTTATGAAAAGACGCGATATTACTCATCGGCGTGTTTACCTTTATTTGCTTACCCTCATAATTGTTTATTCATCATCTGTATTCAAAGAAAATCTTTTTCATACTGTGATGTTTTTAATAACAAACAATATTTATTTGATTTTCGTAGGCGTCATGTAATAAATTAAAGGAGATAAAATGTGTATTAAATAAGAAAAAAAAAGTAACGCTCTTAAGATCTGATTTTTTTTTGTTTTTGTTATTTTCTTAACGAATTGGATCGTATTTGATAAAATATCTTCATAAATGTCTCATTTTGATTACTCACCGCTTTCGCCACATGGTATAAATATACCATAAAAAATAACTGCATGTTACAATTAAATACAAGCACAATAATAAATAACAAAAAATTTTTAAAATTAAATGTGGTATTAAATTGTACAACGACATCGGAAAGTATATTCATTTATTTATTTAGTACAAAATAAACACATGTAATATTCTAAAGAATGATTTGGCTATTCATCTAGGAATATTTCACGTTTTAGGAGAGTCGAAATTGTATATACAGAATATAATAGATGCCAATATGGGTTTCATTGTATGTAATAAAATCCATAGTGGTATTTCAGCTTAAAAAAAGGAAAACTAAATTAAAATAAAATAAAACGTGAGTACAAAAGGACCAACAATAAAAATCAGTTTGAGCAATATAGATAAATCAATATTAAGTAATCCCGCAAAATACTAATTCATAAAGGTAATCTGATTTATTATTTTTTTTTGCTTTTTTTGTTGTATTATTGTTTGTATATTTTTTTTGTTGTGTTTTTTGTTTTTGTTTTTGTTTTATTTTGTTTTTAATTTGTTTTCGATTGATGGTTTTACTATGGAAAAATAATGAGTTCACTCTCCTTTCTCCCTGATCGGTGAAGCTTTAGAATACTTAGTGAAAAATCTATTATTAGTTCATTTTTTAAATATATTTAACATACATAATAATTATTGGAATCTGTTGGTTCTCCAAATAACAGTTCATGAAGGATATACAAGTAAAAGATACGCGTACATATAAAACATATAAGTAGACTTAGGTCAAATTAATATTGATTGAAAATATATGAAATTGAACGAGGTTAATTAAAACAGGTCTGTCTTTACTACCATTTACAATTTTGAACATAAATATCAAGTCGGTAAGTAATTCTCAGATCTGAGAGTTTTAGTAAATTTAGTTCTTTAATCAAGTCATTATAGTTAATGCTTTCAATGGGAATACCGAGTTTCTAATTAATGTTTCTTAGAAATTTATGTTTATTTTTTATTATTTAATCTGAGTGTATTTTAAAATAGGGAGATCAGATTGAGGAGATGTATTCAACTTGATTTCGATATATAGGAATATAAGAAAGAAAAATTAAGACATGATCAGAGAGATTGTAAAAAGATTGCAGCATGTATGAGCTTAATATAGCCAATGGTACATTGTACGTGTCATGGTTTCAAATAACTCGTTGCTTTGTTAGTTACTAGCCTCACTTCGATGCAGGCACAGTCTCTCCTCACGAAGCTCTTGCAATTGTTTTCCTAAGATTTGCTGAAAACTGGACGTACGTACTCTCTCGTGAAGGACTCTCTGCACACTTCAGCTCTTGTTGACTACATTCAGAAACAAGAACTCGATGTCGAAAGCTCTTTGAATTATATGGTGTTTAAGTTCACAGGTTGTTGCAAATGGTGACCTGACATTTGATCCCTCGACAGTTGATTCCTCGATACTTGATCCCTGACACTTGATTCCCTGAAGAGATGTTCCCCTGACAGTTGATCCCACAACACTAGATCTCCGACAGTTGTTCTCCGATTCATGACTACGACAGTTGATCAATCGGTTTTTGATCCCTCGATACTTAGCCCCACGTCACTTAATTCCCAGACTATTGATCCCCTGATAGTTGATTCCTCGTCACTTGATCCCCCAGAAAGTTGATCCCCCGACACTTGATCCCCCTGACAGTTGATCCCTCTGTCATTTTACCCCTTGGACACATGATCCCCCAAAGGAGTTCTGTTGTAGTTCCTCCCTGATATGTAGAGAGGATGGACGGCCGTATAACAAAACTCAATATACTTATATCTGCAGGCAGCTTGAGTGGAAATCCGCTATTCAATTTTATTCTTCCAACAATTACGTCGTGTCTCTGAAGGAATATGCAGGGAGGCTATATCGCCAAATGAGAAAAGATGACATATTTATCTGTGCAGTCCGTTTTTGGAAAATACAATACACTATACCTACCTACACATAATATACCTAAGTGTCCCCGAAGGGGTATGCAGCTAGGATATACCGCCGAATAAGAAAATATGACAAACCTAAATGTGCAGTTGACTTACTAAGTGTTTCCGAAAGGGTATGCAGAGAAGAAATACTGTCAAATAAAAATTATAAGACATACATACTTATATGTGAAATCGGTATACGAAAAACAGGCTATACCATTATATTAAAAAATACGTTATATTAAAAATTTCCATATGTTTCAAGAACGAAAAAGCACTAGAGTCCTAAGACAATCACATATTAAAAAAAATGTTTTCCGGTTTATAAAACTGCCTATGGATAAAGTAATTTTAAGAAATTCAATTCCCTGCCTAGTGATATTAGAAAAACACAAAAAAGTTCCTTTAAAGTAAGAACATTGATCACCTCCGGTAAACCTGTCTGCTTCTAAATTCCTTTATGTCTTAAAATTAGTTTATTTATGAAAACAAAACAAAAAATTGTAATCTATTAATCTGTTTGTTATCTAATACGTAATACAATAATTTAGCTAAACAACCACTCCTGTAAATCATAATCTCAACACAGGCGTTTCACACCTAATGAGATGGGCAATACGTCAGCCTATAACAGATTTTTTTTTTACGGAAACACCACTCAGGAGACCCTGAGGGAAATAATTTCCCTCAAGGCCTATATCATCTTTGGGGATGGAGATGTTTATATATATGTAATAAATAAATAAAATAAAAGTATACCTACATATAATATAAGTAAGTGTCTCCAATGGGGTATGCAGAGAGGATCTACTAATGAATAAGAAAAAATTACAGACTTATATGCGCATAATGATATAAAATATTTCGGAAATCTGGACCATAAAAGACACTATTTTTTTTCCTATTTTTAACTAGTCGACCGATTAACCCTGCCCCTATCGTGCTAGAAAATCCTTCGCTACTTAGCTTTTGTACTCAGTATACATATAGAATTTTGTAATTTTTTATTTGGATTCAAAATTAATAGATTACATTTATTACTTATGTAAAACATTTTATTAAGTAGGTACATAAGTAAAAATGTGCTGAAAACGAGAAAAAACATCGGCCACGCAAAAAACGCATGGTACGTCCATTACAGCCGGCAGACGACCGCGCATGGTAGCACGGTGAGCGAAATCCCGTACCCCTCTTGCTCACTAACGCACAACTCAGCATGTTATCTACTCACATATATATTTACAATTTTTCTCTTCGATTTTTCAACCAAACTATTTTTTCTGTCGCTTCAGGTAAATACTTGAATAATTTTAATGGATTTTCTAATACATAATTATATATTAAATGATAAACTAAAGTTTTTAAGACAAGATTTTTGTGCATAGCGCAAAGGGTAACAATTATTTTTATAAACAATAATTATTAGCCTGAAACACTCATCCAAATTGAAAAAAAACATTCCGAGAAAAGATAAATGTGGCCAACAGGACTCGAACATGCACCCTTCTGACTGCCGGTCAGATGCTCTACCGTTGAGCTACGTCGGCTTATCGCAAACCCGCCAAGTTAATCAATATATACTAGTGTTTCATTCAATAATTACTGTTTTTTATTATATTTCACCTGTAAACAACCAACTTTATTAGTATGAGGAAGGCTTGTAACGACTAAATCCCTCAATAGATGGTAGAGCATCTGACCGGCAATTAGAAGGGTGCAGGTTCGAGTCCTGTCGGCGACATTTATCTTTTCTCGGAAGTTTTTTTTTCAATTTGGATGAGTGTTTCAGGCTAATAATTATTGTTTATAAAAACATAAATATATTTCTGAGGAACATCGAACATATGAATACGGAGTTTAGTGTATTTACAGAAATATCGAAATAATTAGAGACGTGTCAAATATGTTGAAATCACCGGCACGAAGGGTAAAGTGCGTATTGTTGGAATTGAGGTTAATATGTTTGATCTCTTCCAATAACCAATAGGTATTCGGTGTACAATATTAACAAACTCTTAGGTAGGTACTGTCCATTGAATTTTCAAACTAAATACTCATACTTACAGCAGGATGTTTCTCGTATTCTCGTTTGTTTTTTTTTTTTTATATTATGTTAAAATCAGAATTCGTCACACTTCAACTGGGAAAACGTATTTATAGTTTTAGGTAGAAAAAAAGTAGAATTATATGATTTATGAATATACTTAGTGGAAAATACTCTCAGTGTCGCCCTGGTGAAAGACCACCATTCAGAATTGAAACGTTGCTTGAAATGGCTTCTTACCGTGTTTGGTGACCAGATCTGAATTAGCCAGGTATTTCCCCACCTCCCTCTTCCCCTTCTCCTCCCCCCCCCACCAATACCTTTAGCCTCATAACATTCCCAAATTGGGAATGCCATAGTCTCACTGGCTCCAGACGGTTGGGAGCAGTTGGGACTCTTGTGCGGTATTCATATAAAAAAAATGATCGTATGGCAATGGTAAGCGACGAATCATCTTAATCCGGGTATAGATCGACGATTCATTTCATTCATTTAAGATATCTATCACTAACAATGAAAACACATAATTACTATTAATATAATGGGTAAAATAAATTAATTAAAAATTACTTCGTAATCACCACTGCATTAATATATATATCAACATGTTTCGAAAGGGAAGCTTCCCTAATCAGGACATACAGAATACTAAAAAATATTTATGTCAAGTGTAGACAAATGATAAACATAGAACACAATTATGTAAGAATAGACAAATTATAAACAAAAACAAATATTGATTAAAGTAGGTAAATAATTATTCAAAAATGTTAATAGAAAATTATTACATAACATTGAATAATAAATTAATATTAGAATTAAATAGAAATTATTTTAATTAATAATATGAATACGAAAAAAAAAATTGATTATTGATTATATTTAATTGAGTATTAAGAATTTTTCTAAATTCTAAAATTTCAAATTTGTCTAATTATATACCGGTAGTATTTGTATGTAAAATTTTTAATCTCTATTTACATCAAAAGAATGGTTTCTTTCCTAAATATGGTTGGCAAACTTAGAATAATTAATATTACTTAAACACCTTAGGTATTCCTTAATTCTAATATTAAAATTTCTTGAAGTTTTTCCTATATAAAAAAAAAAACTTGCAATCGTTACAAAATAATTTATAACGCCCGATTTATTTAAAATATGATCTTTATCCTTGTTATTTAAAGCGTGTTTTTTTTAAATTTTATATTAAAAAGTAATTTTTGATTCATTTATTAATAATGATGCCAAAAAATGAATACCAATCTCTCGAAGAAATTATAACAGGTAAAAACTTATTTCTTCTTCTGGCGTTCATAACATTTTAAAATTTATTTGTATAAACGTCTGTATCTAGCATTACCATAATCATTAATGAATATTATCCTCAAACTGATCAGAGGCATACAAATATGTACATGTATTTCGTTGTTACCTGTATTCTGAGTTGTGATTTATCATACACAAACTCGTCTCACCTTAACTGTAAATTTTGAGTTTGAATAACAAGTTCCCGTTAGACAAACTACAAAAAAGTAATCATTGAAGAAGATAATATTAACACATCTTAAATGAACCACGAAACCGAAAAAAAACGAAAAATAAAAAAGATTTCAGTCGCATCTGGGACTAGAACCCAGGACCTCTACCTATCCGGGGTAACCGCTTAACCAACTTAGCTAATGAGACCAGTTTAAATTACGCCTTTTACACCGATATCATACTTCAAGTTCAAGACTTGTTAATATTATCCTCCATTTTTATAAATCCCTGAAATCTTTTTATTTTCCGTTATTTTTTCTGTTTCGTGGTTCATTTAAGATGTGTTAATATTATCTTCTTCAATGATTAAATATTATAATGAGGTTTACAAACTTCAATAAGTTATAAAAAATAAATTGAATACAAAAAAGTAGTTTATCGGGACTTTTTGGACTGTATTTTTTTTTTGTAAAATGTAAATAATCAAAAATAAAAGTAATAAACCGTTTTTCAATATCAGGTTCTAATTTTTCGTGAATAATAAAATTTTGCGTTACACATAAAAACGTCCTATTGTTGTATATATTATCACTGCCATCAAGTGTAACAATCATAACGTAATTTATTTTAAAATGTAAATATGTTAGTTGTAAGTCTTTAATTCTAAACCATCGTAGTCATAAAATAATATTGCTTATAAGACCCACCTGTTCATAAATATGTTTATCACTAGTTTTAAGTCACTAGTCATAAGTCTTTGATGTACATCATTAATTAAAAGTCTCAATTAGTTCATTTCTGGATCACTAGTTATAAATTTTAGCTGTAATTTATTATATATAAAGTGAAATGTTATAGGTTACGTAAATTAAGTTGTAAAGTGCCCCTGAGGTGATTTTCTTACGAAAATGCGATATATAAATAATTCATTTATCATCATTATTATTATGATGATCTTTAATGCTAACTACTGTGGGGAAATGGATTGATGGTTTGTTAGTTTTAGGTGAATTTTTTCAGAGATTTCTACTAGAATGGATGTCAGTCTTATCAGGATAAACAAACGAGCAGTTGTATGAAATGCAATGAACAAAGTTGATTGAATTTCAGTAGACATGTGAGAATTTAAAAAAAGTGCTTATAGGTATTGCGACATTTCAGTTTTCAAAATAATATACTTAATTGAATATTGATAGTTCTTAGATTGAAAAATGATATAGATAAACCGAGAGGTCCTGGGTTCGAGTCCCAGATGCCATTTTACTTTTGTTTAAGACATGAAAACGACCCGTACTAATATGACAAACGTCAACCGTACACATGTGTACAAATGTTGGGCGCGTGTTTGGTGTGTTTCTGACTATGCATCTGTGCCGAAGAGATCAATGACACTAGTTTCTCAAACCATCATTCATTGAAATACCGGCAGAACAAGGACAGAATTTTCACCTGACGCCTGTGCTCTAAAGATTGCAATCCGTTTATTAAGATAGGGGAATCTATCAAACGGATCGCCCGTTTCTGCACAACAAGAGTCAAAGGTTTTTTCAGGAATTCTGGGGCTGCAGACCAGATGTGGCTACCAAATTTAATGGTGGGGCATACTATAGGTAGGTGTGTTTTAACCTCTACTGTAGCCATTATTTGACTGCTGTTTTTTTATATAAAAAAATGGTTTCTCTCCCGGTCTTAGCATTTGGAAAATAAATAATTATTTTTTTTAGTTGAAGGAATAAAATAAATATTACCAAGTTACGAATAAACTGAAAATATTAAATTTCCTTCTATTAGGATCATTGTAAGCGGAAAATATTGCTTGTGTAATAATGGAGGATTTACCTATTTAGACAACTCGACCAACTAGCCAGTCAATGTGGAGCCTTTTCAAATAGTTAGTGAATATTTCAAAATTATATATTTCATGATGGAACTAACGTAGTGAGTTATAGCATTGATCTAGATATTCTAGAAATAAAAAGCTTTGCAAATTTAAGAGCTTTTGGTGTTCCAGGCGGCAGAAACACAAATAGATTGTCTCTTTCATAGTTTCGATATAAAATAAATCGGCTATTGCTGTGTTCGACTTTCATTAAATATGCTGTATCAAATTAAACTATATTTTGAACGTCAAATTGATCTGGATTTGACAGTTCGGGGAACCTTTGAAATTAGCCTTGGGGCGCGGAGGTCAATGCTACAATCACAATGAAAATCTACAAATATATTTTTCATTTGTAAAAGTACTAAATTAGAAATGAGATAGCTGCAGTGTGGAGGTTATTTTTTGTTATTTAAAACTTCTGGAATGCCGAGCTCCGCGATCTAATTCCGTAGTGAGCCGATGGTAAATTTTTAACCTTTTTTCTTAATAACTTAATATATTTATTAAAAAAATATACTTATCTATCATAAGGAGTTTTCTCAGAAGACCTACTTTGTATGCAGAGAAACGATTTTTTGACATTGCCGATCGGAACGCCGGCGTTCATCGTATACAAATTTTGCGTATCCGATTGGTAATTTCGGAGCACTGAGTTATTGGGAAGGTCATAATATTAGTGCAAGAATAAAATTGAAGTAAAATAAAAGCTTTCGACAGTCTTTGGAAATATACACAATATTTAAAGATTTTTTCAAAAAATCATAAAAATAAATATTAACAACTCTCAAAATGAAACATGAAACCGAAAAGACATAGAAAAGAAAAAGATAACGTGACCACCTGGAACTCGAACCCACGACCTCATGGTATATCCTTGTGCTATAATCCACTGAGCTACAGCGACCCCAATCTGATCCATGATTTATATCCGTACCATACTTCGATTTCTAAAAAAAACTGTCAATATCATCTTCAATTCATTCATATGAATTTTTGGTAGCTACCTTTTTATTATGACTAGATTCCAGCCGAATTTAATAGTAATCTTAAGACAGTGTCTTGGATATAAATACACGATCTTAATATGTATATGGGACATTTGTGATTGTGTAGACGAGGTCCCGGATAGACCATCAGGTCCTGGGCACGAGTGCCAGCTGCTGCTGTTACCCTTTTCTTTTCCGTGTCTTTTCGGTTCCATGATCCATTTTGAGAGCTGTTAATATTATCTTCAATGATTAAAAATATATAACAATGAGGTTTATAAGCTTCAATAAGTTATTCCAAAATCAAATTTAATTATCTAATAGTTGATGTGTACCCGGCCTTACTCGGGTTTATATAAAGTTATGATATTGTGAATTCTTGCTTGTCATTAGGGTGCCATAATTGATTTGACAGCGAAACTAAACAAAGAAACAATTTTAAAATTTTATTTCATTAGAACCTTTTATTTTTTCAATACATATTTAAATAATAGAGTTCCTATGTAGGTACCTTTTTTATATGAATACCGCAAAAGAGTCCCAAACTGCTCCCAACCGTCTGGAGCCAGTGAGACTATGGCATTCCCAATTGGGGAATGTTCTGAGGCTGAAGTTATTA